>CM038216.1:192752758-192817650 GCA_021442155.1 Cymbidium sinense
ATTAATTAATAAAAATATTAAATTAATTTATAAATTTATATATATAATTAAAAATATTTTTAAATTATATATTTAATTATATATATAAATAAAAAAATTAATAACTAAATATATAAATATTTAGTTATTAAATATTTTATAAAAAATATTTTTAAATTAAATATTTTAAATATTTTAAATAATTATATTAATTAAAAAAATTAATAAAAATAAAACCTCCGTCGTGCTCTCTCTCTCTCTCTTCCGTGCTTTCTCTCTCTCCCCATGTTTTTAAAATCACGCAAAAAAAAAACAAAACAAAAATGTCGTCAGTCGTCCGTTTGACGGACCGACCTTGAGACACGCTACTAAACGGACGATTAGACCTATTTTACTAAAAAAAAAAATTTTATGCCTAAATCTAATAATAATATAGATTGTTTTATTTTAAAATAATCCTAATTTTAAATATAATATGCTTAATTATATTGAAATTATTTTAAAAAAATAGATGATAAATAAGATTCTATTTTCTAAAATTAATATAGTGGGATTAAACTGGAAATGTTAAAACTCTAAAATTGTGTGATAAAAATAGAAATGCTAGGATCATGTTTAAGAAATGATTATATAATGAAGAGTAGATTTATATAATTTAGACAAAAAATTATGCAAAATTAATGTGACAAGATATATTAATAAGATTGTTTTATAAAATTAATGTGACAAGATTGCGAACAAAAAGAACTAGACTTTGATTTCTTTGATAGAAATTATGCAATATTAAGTTTTTTTAAAATAGATTTAACACTTAAATCAAAGTTAATATTGAAAAAAAAAAGTGATACTTGAAATAAATAGTTGGGATAAAACAAAAAAAAAATTTACTGAGTAAATTAATGTATATGAATGTCTCTCTTAATGATCTTTGTAGTCAGTTCTCAGGCATTCTCTAACCTTTTAAAGAGTAAATTAAATTCGAAAAAGAAGGCAGTTTTCAGACTTTCAGTATGTTAAAGAAGCCACTTTCGAGTGATACTATCGGAAAATAAAGTGTAATTAATATAAAAAAAATTATCACTAAAGACCTCTAAGCTTTTAAAGAATAAGGTAAATAAGAACAACAATGCAGTACTGAGTTTTTTGCAATATATTTGGAGATTTTAAGGTGTCATACCTCCATAGACATTAATGTGAAGCTCCTATGGAGATTATGAACTAAATTATTCTCCCTCCAATGGCATGTAAAAGCTTGAGCCATCATCAATGCATCTTCTAAGAAAAAAAAATTCACTAAAGAGATCTTTCAGGCCTGACAAAGCCGAGAAGCAAGCTCAGTTCGAGACCATTCAGGCCAAGCTCAGGCGATCCCATCGCTCTGCTTCTCCGAAGTTCCGTTCTTCTGAGCACCGCTGCCGAAGTCCCGTGAGGGACGACTGCGCTCGCCGCCGCTCCTGCAGCAGGGAGAGGCGGAGGGAACGAGATAGGGGCTGCAGATCGCGCAGCAGGGATAGGAGACGAAGATCGAAGAGTTACTCGGAGGATGAGGTGGAAAACAGGGAAGGACACCGCCGGAATAGGAATGGGAGGAGAGATCGGGATGGATCGCGGCGACGGAGTTGGAGCCGTTCGCCTTCAAGGATTTCGTCCATTAGGGATTTAAAAAAGGACCAGGGGAGAGACGAACGTAGGCGGCGGCCTGGGATCTCTGCGGAGAAGGGTGATACATCGGACTATGCTCGTCTTATCGAAGGTTATTCGCAAATGGTAATCATATAATCACTGACTCGCTTGTTGGCACTTTCATGTGTTTTTGCTTTTTTACTCTTGTTGATTGATTACATTATTTTCAATGTTGAATGCATTCCTTTCTTTAAGAAGTTGTTAATTATTTAGGTATATTTGCATCGCATTGCAGTGAAGTTTATGAGATGTAGTGTAGTAAGCTCTTAATTTTACTTTTGTGTGTTATATATATATATATATATATATATATATATTTATTACAAACAAATCAGATGGATATGTCAATCACCCGTTCATGTTGAAACTATTAGCTACATTTCTGGTTCATTAGTTGTCATGGTTTTTTGTATTACATGTTCTCTTTACAATGTGGGGATAAGGTAGAATGGGTAAGTTGCACATTTGAAACCCTCATCAGGCCCGTGTTGACACGAGCTTTATGCACCACGTATGTACACCTCTTTGTTTAATAGAGTTGATACGCCTACCCACGATGATTAGTTGAATGAAGATATCAATTGAGGGGTTTAATATCAAAATAAAAATTTTAAACTATTTTGTGAATACTTAAGTCATTCACACTCCAAATGATCGTGTTGATCATAAATTTCAATCGAAGAGGTTTAATATCAAATAAAATTTTCCAATAATAGTGTGAATTGATCAAATAATTCACACTTTGATGATAATTATGTTGATTGAAGGTATCAATCGGATGAGTTTATTTCTATCAAAAATTTTTGAACCTCAATATCAAATTATCTTGGAGTCAAAATCTCAATTGATTTAAAATATTCAAGAAACTGACCTAAATAAAATTCATTTATTTAAATACTTGAAGTATATTTCAATTAGTTTGCCTTCAATAACTATTTGTTGAGGGTGATAAATTTAATATAATATTAAGTAAACTACTATATTTATATTCAAAATAGTCTACACTAGTAAGGATATGGCTCAAATTTTCTGTCCACGTGATTTGATCGGTAGGTTTTATATATGAAGCGATTCGAGCTCTTTGATATTGGTTTGATTAAGAGCATTATATTATATCACTATAACCCGTATGTTCCCCAATAATTTTTTACCCTTTGAGTTGTGAATCTTAGGATATAGCTAATGAGTAAATATGAACCTATGTTTGAATGTAAATATGAACCTGAAAGTTCTAATTTCAAGAAGTGGAGAAAGTTTCCCTATTTAGTTTATTCTGAACTTGAGGAACTTTCTGTTGTAGAATTCATGCATGGAGGCAGTTTGATTACAACTAAATATGAGCTTGAAGTTAGAAATGGAAAATGTTTCCTGTTTGGTTGGCTTTGAAATTGTGGAACCTACTTTGGTTGGGTAAGTGTTATATGTGTTTTCTGTATTTTGATTTTGGTTACTGTACCTTTGAGGAGTACCAGCAGTATGGTAACTTCATTGAGTTCATTTACATCTACATGATTTAGAAGAAAAAAAAGGTAAAAATTGAATTTAATGACAGATAACTATGCAAGATCATTTGCTCTGGATCTTCGAACACTCTAGAATTAATAACTGGTTAAGTCCCACCATTTTTGACCAATCTAGCTCTTTGGTGGTATAGAGATCTTGCTGGAGAAATAATTCTAGTTTCTTAATTTGCTCAAATTTTAAGTACATTATTGTTAGTGAGTAGTCCAAAAATAATTATTTTCTTGGACCAACTTAATTTTTTTAGCATGCGTTCCCTTTCCATTTTTTTGAGTGAGTTCTTTTATATGAATGATAAATGAGTTTTCTTATCACTTTAAATCTTTTTTTGGCATGAATGGTGTTATTTTGGTGTGTTAGACTCCTGCAGAACGAGTTAGAGCAAAGATGAATGCTTCAGCTTTCACAAACTGGTACTATGTTGAACTCTTGATTTGGTAATAAGCTTCTTCCGGCTGTGGAAGATCTTATTAAACATGTAATGCAAACATTTTTTCTATTCCAACTAATTCCTCGGTTTAATGGTCAATGAATTATTCTCTATTTCATCTTCAAAAGCTGGAGTTGACTTTTTTTTTTTTTTTTGAAATTCTGCAAGTTTCTAGTTTATTCCACATAAACAAACAATGTGAATGTCAAGAAATCTTTGAGAGGATCATCATTCTTAAGGATTATTTTTATCTGTACCTTAGGTTCCTTTAAAATTTATATCTTGGATGTTGAGGCAACCAAAGTTTTTTCTTTCCTATTGAGATGTACAATTCTTGTCAACTGCTACTTACACTGAACATTTTTCATAATTGTCACTTTTTTTCTTCTTTCTTTATTCATCTATTGTTTGCTTGTTTCTGTAAATATGAGCTTGTCCATTTTGCAAGTGCTTGTTTGTCTAAAAAGTGCATTCTTATATTCTCTTTAACTTGTGTTTCTTTTGTTATATTGCTTCTTGTTGTCTGTGAATTTGTTCAGGATTTGGTGGCATCTGAAATGGCTGGCATTTCATTTTCCATGGTCATGGTTTAATTTCAATATTTACTTTTAGTAGACAAATGCTTAACAAGTCACTTTCCAGATATCAATAACTCCCAGGCTTATGTGACACTTTTTTTTAGTGATGTATTGTGGCGCAACAAGTGATAAAATCCTATAAAGAATGCGATGAATTATTGTGGGGATTGTTGTTTGTTACTCAGACTGGCTTCAAAATTTTTTTTTGGTAATAACGACATTTCTGCAAAATCTAGCTTGTTCAAATATGTCAAATATAATTCTGGAATGATTGTTTTATGCTTGAAAGTCTTGTGATGTTTATAATTTGATGGGAAATGCCGCACTAGTCAAGTTGTGTTTGCCATTAGCACTGGTATATTGTATTTTATCTCGTGAGAATTGTACCACAATGATGCCAGAGTTTTGCAGCTGCAAAGGATTCAACCATGGGAATGAGCAGCGGATGGGAGAGATTTGATTTCAATAAGGATGCACCACTTGATGATGACAATGATGAAATTGAGGGTGAACTTTTTTTTAACATGTTTTTTTTATGATGTTGCGAGAGTACCTTTCAGTCACTTGTTTATGGTTATTATATTTTCAAGCCTATCTTTTACTTGTTCATGGTTATTATATTTTCAAGCCTACCTATCCTTCATGCATCTATCAAATGGAACCAAAATCATGATATGTTGCTATACTTGTTTTCTTTTCTTTATGGTGTTTTCCTTTCTCTCTGCATTTGAAAATTTGATTATAGACTGCACAAACTCATTGTCATGTTGTTCATGTAATTAATTCTTGAATGCATTTTTTGTGAATGCTTGTTAAATTACAATACATCCCGCTGATAATTTCATTGTTGGCAAATAATACCTTAAATTATGGCTCATATTTTCAGTCAGTGCAATTTACCTTATGTTATTACATAATAATCTACTATTAGTGATATTTATCCCAGAACTGTAGAATCAAGTTGAAACAACACTTAATTCCTAACCCATTATGGTGGTTTTTTCCCAATATTTGTTTCCCACCTCCTAAAGTAGGAAATAACTTGTATTCCACATTTTCAATATAACAACAATTTCCAACATAGAATATAAAGTTTTGTTCGTATCATGATGCCAATTGAATTTATTGGTAACGCTTTATTACTGCTAAGTCAACCTTTACACACAAATCTGAGAAAGTTGTTCCTTCTAAAGTCTTCCCCCTTCCCTCTCTCATTAAGCTTTATGAAAGTTCTCCGGAGGGGAAATTTACCACCGTTTCACTACAATAACTTATTTTTTGCCTTGGCACTGTGGCGATGAGGACAATAGGAAGAATACATCTCTTGACTATGATTTGGTAGCATAAAGAACCAAGTCTAATCAGTGTAATCATTCTACGAAGTCTCCTCTTAAGCCTAGTGTTTCCTTATTTTTATCAACCTCGTTCTATCTTCCCATCTATCCATCTTCTGCTTCCCACTGTCATCATATCTCTTTTCCACATCCAAAGACTTGACTTTGATAACCTCTTACTCATTCTCCCTTGATTTGGAGTTCAAATCAAGCTGGTATAAGAACAACTTTTTTATTTTTCGTATTTGAGAGATGTAGAAAGCCCTGGCCAAGGAACTGCAGTATGGGACGTCCAAACCAAAAGAGATAATCGAAACACTATTAGAGTTTCTCATTATGTATGCTCAACATCAAAGATAATTTGATGCAGAATGTTTTAGGTCTTAATATTTTTAATGTAACTAGAATAATGCTGTAAATGTAGTTCGCATAAGTTAACTTAGAATTCAATAGATCAATGACCCCTAAATAAGTAAAACTTGCCTTTTTTTTAGGTGCACTTAAAAATATGGAAATTAGAATCCAATAATGCAATGATGAAATAAATTTGAGCGAATCATTGAGAAATAAAAAATATGCAAAATCAATAAGCAATTTCAAATTACTCACTACATTTAGATTTAGAATCTCACATCAAATTTGAGTATAATCAAGAATTCCAGCAAGCCAATAATAAGATATTTAGAAGAAATTAAGTAAATGAAAGAGTTCACTGTAGAAAATTTTAGTTGCACTTGCCATGCTCAAAAGAATCACACATTCAACATGCATGTATAAAATTGAAAATAAAATATTATAATAAGATATTTAGAAGAAATTAGTTGAAGGAAGAGTTCACTAACAAATCTAGGTTTCATGTAGGTCCAAGGAGATAATTTCCCCCATAATAAAATAAATCACATACACTGCACTCAAAAATCACACATCCTACTTACACAAACATTGTTGAAATTGAAATAAAAATATTTATTGAACCAAATTTAAATAATTACAGGTCTTATACTATTTATTTATATACTTCTCATCTCTATATTAATATGATTAGCATGAAATTATCTCAATTCTTGTGAAGAAGAAATAAGGAGAACCTTCACATGTTGGTCCAAAGAAAGGAGAGTCGCAATAAACCTATCCACAGAACTAACAATTCCTAATATATCACTAACCAATAGAAAACCATAACAACCAATCCTATATAACATAGAATAACAGGCGCAACAATCCTGTTACAAGAATAAGACGTTGCTACAATATCCAATTGGTCTGCCAATACCATAATACTCATTATTAGACTTATTTAGGAAGCCACTGCAATAGAACTACTAGGAAAGGAAATGGCTTCAGAATTGTATCTTTAACAGTGCATCTATCTTTTCATCTTGAAAATTTTTTATTCCAATGAGTTTAGCATTGATATTCATCAAGCAAATCGGGGTATAAATGTTGTGTTCCTACTTACTAATCCATAAGTCATCATAAATAGTTTATCATATTCGGATATTTAGTTCAGTTTGAATTTATAGATAACTTGAATTCAATATCTTTAAAGTTACAATAAGCATGGATCATGCCAAAAATTATAAGAGGAGCACATTGTGAAGTAGAAGAAGATACAAGTTTCCATCAACATGGAGAGTAATCAAGAATTTGTCATTGTAAAACATTTGAATGATTCCATGGAGAGGATGATAAAAATGATCCAGAATACGTTGGAATGAAAAATGTTTCGTAGTTTGCAAGGTATTGAGTGCAAAGCACTTCTTTTGGAATAAGTGTTAAAAGCATTCATATAATCAAAGTCAATTATCTTTATCATAGTTACTTCAAAGTCCAAAACTTATGCGGACTTACTGTATCTTGGGTCAACTAAGTTTGTACTCATTAGAGAAGAATGAAGAAAATAATAGCTGATCTATTATAGAAAATCTTGAGGTGCCAATCTATGATATTTAATAATGGAGAAATTGGATTGAGCATTAGTAACTAATAAGACTTTGACTATACTCTCCAATTGCATTTAGTGCTAGTGGTGATAAATTACCCCTAAAATTAGTCATAATCAATTCAATTGGGGTGATTACTAAAGTGATTTATCAAGTTCAACAAATTCAACATCTCCTATATTGTGGGAACAACAATCAAGGCACATGCATTTGTAGGCTTCTTTGTAGACTTTATAATAGTTAGCATGAAGGAAGGAGTGAATACATAAGATGATCAGATTGGACTTGATGTTAATGGAGCTTGAGGAAAGCAGGGAGTTGGCATTGTAATGGTGCTAAAAAATCCTATAGGGATGGTTGTCTCTCATGCCATCAGAATTTTTTCTAGATTACTAACAACCAAGCTGAATATGGAGCCCTAATTGTTGGATTGGGATTTGTAGCTCTGGCTAAAAAAAAATTAAGAGTATTCTTCTATTCATAGCGGTTATGAACTATGTCAGAGTAATATGAAATTAGAGAAGACGGATTGCATGAGTATTTGTTTAAAGTCAAAGCTAAGATTGACAAATTAAAATACATCATTAACTAAGCATATATGAAGGGAGTAGAATCAATTTGTCATTTTGCTATCCAAAATGAGGAGTCTTGATTGGAGAACAACCTTGGAGCTTACTTCCCACAATTAAAGAGTCAAAAATCATGTAGGCAGAATATGAAAAAGCACCGAACTAGGTAAATATATTGGTCGATTATTTCAAGTTGGGTACAAATTTTTTCGAATGTCAAGGACCCAAGACAACTTAAAATAAAGGCGACATGGTGCATTCTTATTGACAGCGAGTTGTTCAGAAAGTCCATAACAAAGATGCATTTGAGGTGTGTGAATGAAAATAAAAGCTAACATAGTGAATGAAGTTCATTTAGGAGAATGTCGAAGTCACTCTAGAGAAAGTTCAAGGAATTTTGTGAACAAAATATTGAAGAAAAATTTTTTGGTTAACTTTGAGAAAAGAAGTTGAGGACTATTTGAAGTGATGTCTCCATTACTAGAAATTCGCTTTTATATAACATTAACCCTCTCAAAAACTCCAGCCAATATGCAGCCCATGGTCATTTGCAATGTGAGGAATGGATTTAATTGGCCATTTCCTTCCTTCAAAAAGAGAAAAGAAATTCATTATAGTCATGATCAACTACTTTACAAAATAAATTAAAGGCACTTGCAAAGATTGTAGTGGAGATTGTTCACAACTTTATTTGGATTGATATTATTTATAGATATTGACTTCTCATGGTGATCATCATTGATAATAGTCTACAATTCTCTGGCAAGAAGATCATGAAATTTTGCCGCCAAATTAAGGGCATGTGACTTAAATTTGCCTTGGTTCGCCATACAAAGACGAATGGGTAAGTAGAAATAACAAAAATACTAATTATGAACTTGTTAATGAAGAAAGTAGAAGCGTCGAAGGCAAATAGGTTGAATTGCTACTATCAATACTTTTGACGTTACGGACTACTCTATCAACATTTTTTTTTTTCACAAAGCTTTAAATGACCTACTTGAGCGCCGTTCTAACACTGTATGTGCTTACTTTTGTTATATTGTAATAGTAATCACTTTGCTAATCAAACAAGTCTATCATCAGTGGCAGAAGAATTTCTCTAGTCAAAGTGATCGGTAATAGTTTCAGGTTTTCGGCCGTACAGGTCTGTCGCCATCAGCATTTCAGTGTCACGTGAATTACTTTTCGTTAAATAAATGAGATCTTTCTATGCCGCAGGCAAAACGTGAGGAACAGATCAAAGTGGCACATGATGAAGCGATGTTCGGAGCTTCAGCAATGGCGCCAACTGTCCCAGAACCTGAAACTATTAAAGATGCAGAAAAGACTAACAATGAAAATCAAGACAACAATCTTTTGATAAGTGATAAGGCAAACGACTTTAAAAAAAAAACATTTGAACCTTTTGATTGAAGTAAATTAAATAGTTTTACTGTTAAGAAATGTTCTCTGGTATGGATTGCAGGTGCTAACCATGCAACAAGGCTCTTGGAGAGACAGAGTTGGGAGATTTAAGAGTGGATTTAATTGATACCTGAAGTTATTTTCAAAATGGCTGCGCTCTATTCTTGGGCAAGTGCAGAATATTCACGAGCATGATTCCAGTAAGTGATCTTCACACTGATTCATTATGAATGTCATCGTACTATGAAAATCTATTATGATGAGTTTCTATTAGAAGAGATTTCATTTCTGTATAATGAAATTTATGAAAATTGTGGTTTGTGCTTAGTAAGGCGTGTTCTAAAGTTAAAGTAGGATTGTTTATAAGTTTTTTTTTTTTGAAATAGTTATAAGTTTTTTATATATTATTCACAAGTCATGAAGACTGTCTTACCAGTAGCAAAGCTAAGATGTGTTTCAGTGTTAGAATTTTGTGTTAAAGGAAATGAGAAGTAAAACTGATGAGAAATCAGTTGCTGTAAACTCATAAATTATTTGTTTTTTTGTATTAGTATATGTGTGCACATACATTGCCCTGTTCGTAGGGCTTATTCATGTCGCATGTACCTGAATATTTTTTTTCTTAAAAGTTATGTTATTTTTTTTTTTAATTTTTTTTTATTTTTGCTTAAGATTTATGATTTATTTATACCACCATTTTGTATGGACAAGTATCATGGGAACCAATAAGCATCAACATTTGAGTGTTGAGTTCGGGCGCAATCCTTTGTGTAACTTGGGTGACATCTTATGGTCTCCAACCTCTAGCAAAGAGTCTAGCTTGTTTTTACTTATTATCCCTCGACGAGAAAGATTTAAGCTAGTCAGGTGGCATCCTGTCCGATTGGATTGAGCCAGATTGCTAGAACCAATTGATTCCTTAAGACGATATAGCAGAGTTTCATACCATAGTTCAAAGGATCTTTAGACATTTATCTAGTTTGAAGAGTATGTGTATGGTACTAAGCTCACTAAGTCTCTAGGCATAAATTGAGAACTATTTCACTAAGTTTATATAAGCAAATAGTTGGGAGTGATGAAGATGGGAGTAACCTAGGGATTAATGATTTGGCTATGATTTTGAGAGCTGATCAGACTTAGCAATAATATATGGCAACACCGAAAACAATTGGTGATGATCGGCAATGGTGACACGATCGTTGTGATGATACAAACTGCAAATAGCTTGATACTGCTTCTAACCCAAAATGTGGCTTATCTTTTATCTATAATTCCTCAAGAGGTCACCTATTCCATGTGTCCTATTGTGAGCATACTTGATTTTGGAGTTCATAAGAGAAATACATCCATTGCACCCAAAAAAAATGCCTTACATGCAATGATATAAATCTTTAATAATAGTACTTTTTGTAAGACAATTAATATCTAAGTGTCAACCCTATTAATCTCTCCATTCTCATGGAACCATATTAATTTTTTTCTTGTAAGTTATGCTAAATTTACATATTTTTTTTTCTTACTTAAATAAGATTTGTGATTTAAATCTAGATGCATTTCCTACCACCACTTTGTATAGACAAGTATCATCATTGGATTATAAACATACTTAATTATAGAATTTTAAAAATTTCACTCATTATACTAAAATGAGCTATATATATTATATACTTAATTATTAATATTTTTAATAAATAATTTAAAATATTTTATTTTTTTCAAAACTTTAAGTTAATTTTATTTACATAATAAATAATAAAGATGAATAAAATTTTAGATACATGTTATTATTAGAATTAGAGCGATATAAATATAATTTTTATTTATCTTATAAACTTAATATGTTTATCAAAATGATTTTACAATAAGAGATTTAATGATTAAGGATAGTTAATTCAAAACTTATGTTCTGAATAATTGGATCGATAAACAACTTTTATTTTTAAAAGATATTATAAATATATATAAAAAAAAATGATTGAAAGAAAGAAATATAATTTATATTATTTTATTTTAAAACTATTAGAAGTAGTATTGACTCTATAATTACTATAACAGGTGTTGAAAGATTTTTTTTATCATGAATATTATAAAAATATAATAACGAAATAAAATTAGAGATTAGTGTATATATAATCAAAAGATTATTTATATTAAAAATTATTTATTAAATTAAATTAATAATTATGTAGTTGTTTAATGCTTTAAAAGTAATATATATTGTCAACTATAAATTTTTATTCATATATATATATATATATATATATATATATATATATATATATATATATATATATATATGTTATTTTTTCTTATAAATATATTCTAATTAAAAAAAAAATTAAAACTTCAAACGTGTACACGCCTCTTCAAAAATGCCAAAAATCGTCTTTTGACTTCTGAGCCTGTATTGTTGGTTTTGACTTTTGAGGCGTACACCTTTGTTTCCTTATGTGAAATTATAATCTTAAGACAATATATTACTCAGCCTTAAATAATGATTCAATGATAATATTATTATTTTAACTTAAAAATTAAAGATTTTTCAAAAATAAAATTAAAATTGAGATCGAATCGAAATCGGATAAGATATATTGAGTTTAATTATGAGTTAAAAGATTAGAACGATTTTTTTTAGCTGATTTGGGGGTGGTCATAAATTACATCGAATTATTCTGAGATCTAGATTTATTTACAATTATTTTTTTAATATATATATAATATTTATCAGCAAAATTATTTTTAAAATTAAATAGATTGAGTTGTAACTTATAATTCTTTTTAAAAAATATAATATTTTTATAAGTATGAATATTATTTTTTTTAAATTCATTTTTTTTAATTTTTTAATTATTAAATTTGAGTTGGCTCAGTAGGAATGAGCCAACTTCATTTGATTTTGAGCCAAAAGATGATGAAAATGTTTAATTCGAGTCAACTCTAAATCAAAATGATACGCCTCAAAATCGATGAGAAGATGAGATAAGCCGGATCAAAATCGAATAATCGAGCCACGAGCTAATTTTGTGTTGCTTGAAAATCTTTCAAGCTAATCTCGAGCCGGTCTCGAATCGACTCGTTGCCAACTGTGACATTATATATGAAGTATAAGATGTATAAGACCCCAAACATGATGAAGATGAAGAAAAGTATAAGGATTGACAAATAATTATAACTTACTGATCTTATTAGGAAGGTCGATGGGTTAAAACTTTAAAGGATATGTTAATAATAATGATGTGATTAGATCAAGTCAGCTCATGAGCAAAGTCAAACGGTTATTTGAGGTCTAAATTAAGATCAACTTTGTGTAGTGAAGAGATTAAATTATGATTAATTTTGTATCACTATTTTTACATAAGAGATCATTTTCGATCAATTGTGTATACTGCAGACTAAATTTAAGAAATATGATATTATGAGATTAAATTGATTACATGTAAATAGTTGAGAGTTCATATCGAGTTTTATTTCAATAAAAAATTGATAATATCATTTTAAAAAATAAAATTATATATAATTTGACAATCAATTAGACCTTTTCATTAAGAACATCTTGTAGAAGAAAGTCATTGGAGATCATGTTGATGATCTCTACAATTTGACATCGGAACTCACTTTTTTTATCACTTTTTTCGATATTGCACGAATCCTCGAGCGACCCGCTATCGCACAGATCTCTACATTCAATCAGAGATGAGACTCAACTTATCAATCAAAATTATAATGATTTCATAATTATTAATAAGACAATTTGCCTACATACCACATAACTCTTACATATTTAACTATCTAACACCCAACTTCTCACATTTACATACATAACACCTATATCTATAATATGCCACTAAAAATATCACTATCTTTATACTTTTTTTTTTATAAATATATTCTAATTAAAAAAAATTTTGGAACTTCAAACGTGTACGCCTCCTCAAAAATGCCAAAAATCGTGCAAAGGCTGCCTTGCTGGTTTTGACTTTTGACGCGTACACTTTTGTTTCCTTATGTGAAATTATAATCTTAAGACAATATATTACTCAATCTTAAATAATGATTCAATGATAATATTATTATTTTAACTTGAAAATTAAAGATTTCTCAAACATAAAACTAAAATTAGAATGATTTTGTTTTTTAGCTGATTTGGAGCTGATCATAAATCAAATCGAAATATCTTGAGATCTCGATTTATTTATAATTATTTTTTTTAATTTATATATAATATTTATCAATTTGTAACATCAAAATTATTTTTAAAATTAAATAGATTGAGTTGTAACTTATAATTCTTTTTAAAAATATAGTATTTTTATAAGTATGACTATTTTTATAAGTATGAATATTTCAAACTAATCTCGAGCCGGCCTCAAATCGACTCGTTGAGAACTGTGATATTATATATGAAGTATAAGATGTATAAGACCCCAAACATGATGAAGATGAAGAAAAGTATAAAGATTGACAAATAATAATAACTTACTGATCTTATTAGGAAGGTCGATGCATTAAAACTTTAAAGGATATGTTAATGATGATAACAAAGTCAAACTTGATAATTGACTCTTAAGCTGAAATATGCAAAATGGATTGAAATAGAAGAAAATTTAAACTTTAAAGCAAAATCAAAGAAAACTCTACATATACGATATAAAAAAACAAGAATTTCAGATCTTTTAATTTTATTATTATTCTTGCCTGTTTTTAATGCATTGGTCATTAATTGTTTTATTTTATTTTCAAAAATTAAAAATAAAATAGACTTAAAATTAAATGAAACAAATATATTTTAATAAGAAGATAAAAATAAAATTGATCTCAAATAAGCCCTTAAAAAATACACCAAATAAGAATAATATTAAAAATAAGGGAAATTTACATATATATCATAGAATTCTTATGTATTTACATATCATAATAAATGGATATTTAATTAATAATTTAAATGTAAAATTAGAAAATTAAAAAAAAATTTATATTTTGAGACAAAATTATTTTTTTGTTTTGAAAATAATGAAAGAATGGTTAAGTTTATCGTATTTAAGATGAATTATATGATATAAGATTATATATCTTTATAAGTACAATGATTTGTTACATTTGATATCTTTATTAAGATATACGATAATTAATAATGATTGTTGAGATTGATTAATTTTAATTAAATAAAAATAAAAATTGATTTAAAATTAAAAATTAATGATTTACTTTACTTATAAACAACAAAAAAACAAAAGCATGTAAATATAAATCAGATTCACTTTACAAAGAAACCAAATTATTAAATAGACTTTTCCATATGTAAAAAAAAGTTTTCACTCAAATTAATATGGTTTTTTATTTAATAATAAAAGATTTATTATTTAAGAAATATTCAAATGTGAAATATATAAATATAAATATATATATAGTAAAACCAAATAAGAAATTTACAATACAAAATTAATATTAAACAGACCCATAATTAATTTTTTTATAAAAACAATAAACAGCTATAATTAATGGCATAAGGGTTTTCAGTGAGAAAGACGAAAGCATTCAAAATTCAAATCACAGTAAAAGTTGACGGGGGTTGAGATGGTGGGAGGAGCGAAGGGCGAGGGGAAACCCGAAGAGAAAGAAAGGAGTAATACGAAGCTCTCGTCGATCGGGATCTTCTTCAAGCTCGCAGATGCTCTCGACTACCTCTTAATGGCTGTCGGATTCCTCGGCGCCGCCTGCAGCGGCCTCTCCCAATCCATGCTGAGCGTCCTATTTGCCCTAACCTTCAACGTCATCGGCAGAGATCCTTCTTCTCCACATTTTGTCGACGACATGAACCGCAATGCCAGCCGATTCCTCTACCTCGGAGCGGCTTCCTTCGTTGCAGCTTTCCTTGGTACTGAATGAATGACCAACCAATTTATTCTGATATTGTTATTGATTGAGAAGATTTACATATATATATATATATATATATATATATATATGATATTTTTCTATGCAAAAAAAAGATATATTTCATCTTGAAAAAGGTGAAGATAGTGATATTTTTAGTGGCATGTTATAGATATAGGTGTTATGTATGTAAATGTGAGAAGTTGGGTGTTAGATAGTTAAATAGGTAAGAGTTATGTGGTATGTAGGCAAATTGTCTTATTAATAATTATGGAATCATTATAATTTTGATTGATAAGTTGAGTCTCATCTCTGATTGAATGTAGAGGGTACTGACGATAACGGCGAGCCAGTAAGGATGCGCGTGCAATATCTGAAGGCTGTGATGAGACAAGAAGTGAGTTACTTCGATGTCAAATTGTGCACCGCTGAGGTCATCAACATGATCTCCAATGACTCCCTTCTTCTACAAGATGTTCTTAATGAAAAGGTCTAATTGATTGTCAAATTATATATAATTTTATTTTTTAAAATGATATTATCAAATTTTTATTGAAATAAAACTCGATATGAACTCTCAACTATTTACATGTAATCAATTTAATCTCATAATATCATATTTCTTAATTTAGTCTGCAGCTATACACAATTGATCAAAAATGATCTCTTATGTAGAAATAGTGATACAAAATTAATCATAATTTAATCCCTGCACTACACAAAGTTCATCTTAATTTAGACCTCAAATAACCATTTTAAATCAATTTTATTTAATTAGAGAAATATGATATTATGATTAAATTGGGACTATTTTGAAATTTAGCTTATTATTATTATTTTTTTAATTTCAATTGCAATGTATAGGCCCCCAATTTTATAACGAATTGCTCAACCTTCTTTGGGAGCTACATACTCGGATTCGTTCTACTATGGCAGTTGGCGCTGGTGGCATTCCCGAGTCTGCTGCTACTCATCGTTCCCGGCCTGATTTACGGCCGAGTTCTACTCGGATTGACTGGCAAGATTCAGATGGAGAGTGACAAGGTCGGTGCCATTGTAGAACAGGCTCTCTCGGCCATTCGAACAGTCTATTCCTCCACAGCGGAGCTTTCCATAGTTGCAGCTTTCTCGACCGCACTCGATAGCTCTGTCCGGCTTGGACTCCATCAAGACCTCGTCAAAGGCCTTGTGATAGGTAGTAACAGTATCATCTTCGCCGTTTTCGCCTTTATTTATTGGTACGGTAGTCGCTTTGTCCAATCTCAGGATGCTAGAGGTGGCACCATCATTGGCGTTGGCCTCTGCATTGTGAATGGTGGCCTGGCACTAAGCATGGCCCTTTCGAATGTGAAGTATTTGGTGGAGGCAATTAGCGTGGCGGAGAAAATCATGAAGGTGATAAAATTGAGACCTGAGATCGATTCAGAGAGTGGCGAAGGAGAAGAGATGAGGGAGGTGAAGGGGGAAGTGGAATTTAGGGCGGTGGGATTTTCGTATCCAGCTAAGCCCGACGCTAGGGTTTTTGAGGGGTTCAATTTGAGGGTGGAGGCGGGGAAGACGGTGGCATTGGTAGGAGAGAGCGGATCGGGAAAATCGACGATCATTTCGTTGCTGCAAAGGTTCTATGACCCAACCGCCGGCAAGATATTGCTCGACGGAGTGAGCATAAAGAAGCTAAGGTTGAATTGGCTCAGGGCGCAGATGGGGCTGGTGAGCCAAGAACCAGTGCTCTTTGCAACTTCCATAAAGGAGAACATTTTGTTCGGCAAAGAAGATGCGACAATAGAGGAGGTTGTGGCAGTTGCCAAAGTTGCTAATGCAGATGAATTTATCTCCCATCTACCATCCGGATATGACACACTGGTATGTTCATTAACTTCTTTCAAGAAATTATAAATTGTTTTGTTAAATCTCTCGTATTATTTATAATGGTTTTATTTAGATAAATGATTCTTCAACAAAGTGAGTATCATTGTCTAAGTATCAGTCGAGTGAGTGCTCTTATTCGAAGAATTTCAATTGTTCGTTTCAGTTGGCTTAGTTGAGCCAACTCATGCAAGCAGCTATGTCCAAATTAATGGCCGCTCAGCTTACTTGCACTAAAGACAATAATCTCGAGAGTGTGTTAGTATTAAGCCAATGAATATGTAGATGTCACCTTTGAAAAAGTTCTTCGCGTGTATAGAAATTTTTCATCATCCTCCATTAATAAATGTCTTACAGTGGTCAACATTCATGTTAAAACAATATGAATTGTATTGTAAAAAAAGAATAAAGATAAAAAGTTCTTATGATAATTGGATTAAAAAGTATTTAAAGTTTATGTTTAATAAGTTATGTGAATGCATATATGATTTAAGTCATGAATACTTTTATTAATCTCTTTTAGCTGCTAAATTTTCAAATTACTAACATATTTAATCTGTCATTCTTCCCTGACATCGCTATAAACGCCATGCAGGTTGGCGAGAGAGGGACTAAGCTATCCGGAGGGGAAAAGCAACGGATTGCCATTGCACGAGCTATCATCCGATCCCCGAAGATCCTTCTACTGGATGAGGCCACTAGCGCGCTAGACACTGTGTCTGAGCTCGCCGTTCAACAGGCTCTTGAAACGGTTTCTATTTGTCGCACCACGATAATCATCGCCCATCGCCTCTCCACAATTCGTAAATCTGACAGCATCTTCGTCATCCAATCCGGTCAAGTCATCGAGTCAGGCTCCCATGATCATCTCATAAGCTTCACCAATGGCCACTACTCCTATCTTCTTCACCTTCAAGAATCCCAACGGTGTGCTTACTCTTCTATGAGTGTCAGCGAAGCTAACTCCACCATTAAATCTCACTCTCATAGAAATCAAAACTTCAGTGGCCAGTCATTATCCAGTGGCTCCATGACTTTTAAAGGTAATCGTTTTAGCTATGAAAAGAAAGACACGAAGAACACAAAAATACTTGCGCCATCATTCTGGCAGCTTTTGCTAATGAACACGCCAGAATGGCGTCACGTAGTATTGGGTTGTGCTTGTGCTGCGTTGCTTGGACTACCCAACTTATTATATTCATATTCCATTAGTAACATATTAACAGTTTACCTTGATAAGGATAAGTCAGATATTACCACAAAAATGAGAACTTATTGCCTAATCCTATTGGCAATGTCAGTGTTAGCCTTCGTTATTTACGTTCTTAAGGACTATAGTTTTTCAATCATGGGTCAGTATTTAACCAAGAGGGTTAGGGAGTCGATGCTTTCTAAGATATTAACGTTCGAGGTGGGTTGGTTTGATCATGAAAATAACTCTACCGGAGCCCTCTGCTCAAAGATATCCAAAGATGCTCGTGTGATACAGACATCGGTTGAGATCGCTTGTCTCATCATACAGACGTTATCGACAATACTTATCGCCTATACGGTAGGGCTTCTGATGGCATGGAAGCTTGCACTGGTTATAATCTCTGCGCAGCCCATAGCCATTGCATGCATCTACGTAAAAAGTGTACTTTTAAAGGAACTTTCGCGGAAGGGAGTGAGCGCTCAGTCAGATAGCAACAGATTAGCTGTGGAAACTGTTCAAAATATACGCACCATCACCGCCTTCTCTTTACAAGACCGTCTCCTTCGCCGCTTCATGGTCGCACTAGCTGTTCCCCGCCGACACGGCATCCGACACTCTTGGTTCGCCGGTACTCTTCTTGGCTCCTCGCAGAGCATCAGTAATTTTTTGTGGGCGCTTCCCATTTGGTACGGCGGCATCCTGCTCTCCAACGGCTCCATCACCATTAAAGCCTTCCTTCAGACCTTGATAATTCTCTCCAAAACTTCACATACGATAGCCGATGCTGGCGCCATGACGACCGACCTCACTAATGGAATTAGCTCAGCTGCTGGTATATTATCCCTTCTTAGACGAGCCACTCAAATTGATCCTGATCGTCGTGATGATCATCACGCAGCCAACTTCATGATCAAGGGTGTAATTGAACTCCGTAACGTCTCTTTTCCTACCCGTCTCGCCCAGAAGTCCAGGTTTTCACAGTTTATCCCTATCGTTCGAGGCAGGCCACTCTACTGCCCTGGTCGGCACCAGTGGCTCCGGCAAGTCCACTATCATTAGTCTTATCGAGCGGTTTTACGATCCATTGGACGGAGAGATCTGTATCGATGGCCGGAATATTCAGACCTATCATCTGCGGTCACTGAGAAGGCGTATCGCGTTGGTGGCGCAAGAACCGACGCTATTTACCGGCACGATAAAGGAGAATATTTTGTTCGGAGTGGAGGAAGCGAGCGACGAGGAGGTGGAGGACCGCAGCGCGAATAGCTAATGCGCATGGCTTCATCTGGGCTGAAGGATGGGTATAATACAGATTGTGGGGAGAAAGGCCTGCAATTATCCGGCGGTCAGAAGCAGCGGGTTGCCATTGCGAGGGCGGTGCTAAGAAATCCGAGCATCTTGCTCCTGGATGAAGCAACGAGCGCGTTAGACGGAGAAGCGGAGAAGCTGGTGCAGGAGGCCTTGGAGAGGGTGATGAAGGGAAGAACCACGGTGGTGGTGACGCATAGGCTCAGCACGGTCAGGAACTGCGACCTCATCGTTGTGCTCGAAAATGGCGTTTTGGTTGAGAGAGGTGATCATGCATCATTAATGGAGATGGGGGCCGCTGGTAGGTATTATGGCTTAGTCAACTTACAGCATGGACTACAGAAACAATCTAATATAAGCAATGTAACATAAAATATTAAATTAAATATATTTTAAGTGGCCTGTCATAAATACATGCGAATGATGCACCTTATGAGTAATTGAATTAATACATTAAATTTTTTTTAATTCTTTAATTTTATTTTTTATTTTCATAGTTATTTATGTTATTGTCGACTATATAATCATTACAAATCACCTATTACGACTGTTTAAAAATAATTGCAACGATTTCAAAATCACCACACACCCGCTTTTTTTGCTTTCCGTCGTAACTATTTCACTTCTATTTTAGAATCAGAGTGAAAAATAAATAGTAGTGATATAATATGACGTTTATAATCGATATCTTAGTTGTTCTAATAGCGGTTAAAACTGACACAAGAGTTACAGAATAGTGACGGTTAAAACCACAATAACTGTTCTAGAATTGTAGCAGTTAAAATCGTCACAAATTACCCATAATCGTGACAGTAATAACCTCCATAGGTAGCACAGAAATTTAAAAAAAAAATAAATAAATCTCATGTTTCTCCATTTCCATTCGTGTCATTTAATTTAATAATTATACAAATAAGCATATAATTTTAATAATTACATATATAAAAAATATTACATACATAAAATTTGCATATTAATGAATGAAACCACTATTACTTGACAAGAGAAAATTGTTCCTTCATCAATTAGGATATCGTGAAAATAAACTTGCTCAACTTAAGATATAAGGAATTAAAACAAGAAAAAACAACTATATCAACCAAATAAAGTATCATCCCAACTAAAGATTGTTAGATGCTAATACAAATGATCAAATAAACAACTACATCAAGCAAATAACTAGAGAATAGTTCAACACATATAACAAGTATCATAAATGTTAAACATGAAATAAGAAACAATAGTTGAATTATAGTCCTTTTATATGATCAGTCTTTATCAGATGGCTCATTGGCTCCCTACCAATATAAATTTAACTAATATTATTGAAATTCTACTAATGATAATTATTAAAAAATTTTATAAATTGATAAATTCTATACCATGTGCGAACTGCGAGGTGGTGCATTGTGCATCTGAAATTGTTGCATATACTGTCTCATCTCATCTCCCAAAGAATTGAGACTTTTTAATTCTGATTTTATTGACCTCATCTCCTCTCCCAATCTAACAAACTGGGCAATGATGTTACCTCTGCTACTTTCTCCTGTGGTAGTATGCTATGAGGAAAGTACTAAGTTGGGGTGACTCCAAATCCCTATGTTCGTACTCTTCCAGGATATTCAGGATCCATTATCATCATAAATACCTTTTCATTGGCCTCAATATTATCATCCTCTCGTGTCAACCCTTCCTCTGCAAGAAGTCCACATGTTTGCTCCCAAGTTAAGAAAATAAAGGTTATTTGTTTTAATTCAAATACTTACACTCAAGAAAATTATTAAATAAACTTAATAATACTTATATAAATATAGCATTCTCTAATAGCGGTTAAAATTGACACAAGAGTTGCAGAATAGTGGTAGTTCAAACCACCATAACTATTCTAGAATTGTAGCGGTTAAAATCGCCACAAATTGTCCAAAATTATGGCGATAATAACAGTCATAGTTAGTACATAAATTATATAAAAAAAAATCTCATGTTTCTCCATTTCCATTCGTGTCATTTAATTTAATAATTATATAAATAAGCATATAATTTGGATAGTTACGTACTATAAAAAATATTTACTGGAGAGCTCACATGACCCATCATGTGAGGGCATGTATGCTTTTTTGCATTCTCGTTATTCTTGGCCACCCTCTCCTATAAAAACTTGACTTGACTTGACTTGTATGCTCACTGATGTAGTTATAGAAAGAGGGATTATATAAGATCTGTTTTTAACGATTGTAGCTATATGAAAAAGTAATAATAGAAATATTATAAACTACTCTCGAATAAGCTGTGGTGAGGTCTACAATTTTTTTTTTTCAAAAAGTCAAATCTCACCTTTCTGGTTGTCTTCACAGAAAGTCAGGTCAAGTAGAAAAATGTTATGTTCTGGCCACAGATTCTTTGAAATGCCCCAGACATTATCAAGTGTGGTGGACTAAACGCATTTGTGGGAACGCCCCACCCCCCTAAACCCTAAACTCTAAACCATACTTAACTTCAATTACATGAGTTGAGAAGAGTTAAAGAGATTTAAGTAAAGTTTGCAAAGAATTGATAGCCCGCCAATGGATTTGAATATAATCCTTGCAATATTTCATGTCGAATCTAAGAGTATATTGAACAAATGATCAAATCACATGAATCTTGCAACAACCTTGAAGTCTAGCTTTGAAAAGCAAATACAATTCAAGTATGATTCAAGCAATAAGGCTCACATCCAATAAGCTAAGTTGAAAGGGGTATAATAGCTTGTCTATGGGTGAGAATGAAAGTTGGATATGATGATTAGCAAAAATGTAAAGTCCTGTTAATATGTATTAGCTAAGCAACCATTTTATTTTTATTTAACTTGCTAGCAAATTAAGTATAAGCAAAGTTGCAAAATTTTGAATCGAAAGTATGAAGTTGAAATCTATGCCATAAAATACTTTGTGCAAAACGTAAGGACACTAAATTAAATTCTACATGAATGAAGAAACTTTCTTTTAATCCAAAAATTAAGAAATTTTATTATATTTATGATTTTCAAAGTCAATGATTTCATTAATTAGATAAAATTATCTAAGCTATAAATACTTGCATGTGCTCAAATATAAAATTTATAGTAAAAATTTAAAAAAAAGCTCCACAAAGTTAGAATTAAATAAAAATATGAAATTAACCTTATAATTTAGAAATAAAATTACCCGAATTATTAAATAGATGAGGCCCGATATCTAATGATTAAATTTAATAATGTCTGCGGGTTGCTTCTTAGTTTGGTCCTTAGACTGGATTCGGGTTAACAAAACTTAAAAATTCAATAATTATAAGAATTTTAACTTGAAATTAATCCCCAACAATGTAAACTAATGATATACTTGAAGCATGAGTTTAACAATTAACTCCCCTTTCAATGATGCATAACTAAAATCTTAAAAATATTATGAGATAATACAAGTGAATTTGTGGGAAATAATCTCAACGAGCGATATGGCGAAAGATATGAATATGATTAGAGATTATCAAGTATAATGACTATTCAATAATGCTTATGATATTGAGAGTTAAGAAGAATTCATACCCAAAATGATGATCATGCATTGAATGTTAACTCATATGTATGTTGAGGACCCATCAACTTTATTAGCCAATAATTAAGAGTTTTATAGATATCTCATATCTCATGAGTACATTTTTTTAGGCCTGTTGTTATTGCATCGGCCTATTATTAGGAAAGTTTTCAAGATAATCATCAAGATATATATTGTGGGCTTCGAAAATTCGCCACCGACCTCTCGACAATTTTGAATTGAAGAGAGTATGAATTGAGGTGTCGGTGTAATTTTCGTGGCGAGATGAAATAATAGATAAGACAATATCCAAAGAATTCATCCTCATTTGGTGAGGACTTTAGATCTGTTCTAGGTTTCTATAAAGCAAGATACAATTACCCTCTCAATAAGTGAGAAAAGATTAAGGCTTGTCGTTAGATCAAAATGCATAACATATAAGTAGAACATGTAGAGTTTTAGAATTTAAGATTTATAAAATTTATCATTTTAAACCATGGTTGGGGAATGATGCGTCGATCTAGATCTCATGATTCCATCATCTCGCCATCATCCTAGTCTACTCAAAAGGAGGTAGTTGACCCAACCTAACCGAAAGATCCTTATCAGCAACACATGAGTTATATCGTCCAAGAAATCCTTGCAAACCCGATGTGGTGTTTGTCTAAGGAGATAGATTTAAGTCTACCTTAGCTAACAGAGAGTTATTTTCCCTATCAAGTATATCATATGATTCACAACTCAGATGACAGAGCCATTGGGGAGCATACTTACGGATCATAATATAATGGAGCTGACCGGCCAAACCACCCATCGTGAGGACTCGGTCATAATTGCTTCATCCGGAGCACAATAAGTCACGTAATCCAAGGACACGAGCCACGCTCTACTAGTAAGATATATGGAATTTTAAAGATAATACTTGATTTAATTTTTGATTTTAATTTAACAAATTTCATTTAAACAATACCAATTTGATTTGAAAAATTGATTAATTTGAATATGTTTAAGAGCCCAGACCCATCTCACCGATCTAAACTCTTAAAGCAACCCGCACAAGAACATCCTCAGCTTGAATTTAAACATTCAGTAGTGTCCATCCATGGGTGTATTTGAGACTTTATGTAGTATTTATTTCTGAATTATGAGATTGATTTCAGATTTTCATTTAATTCCAACATAACCTGCACAGCCTTTTTAGACACTAAAACTTGCACTTGAAATCTCTATGTCCGAGCACATGCAGGTGTTTATAGCTTAGCTAATTTTCATTTAATTAGTGATTTCGTTGATCTTGAAAATCATAATTTAGAATGAAGTTTCTTAATTTTTGAAAGCTCCTTCATTCGCGGCAAAGACTGTTTAGTTTAGTCATCCGCTTATAAAGAATTGGTGATCCGTATGACCGATGAATTGAATATAAAGATATCTTACAAGTATTCAATTCATTCATTGAAAGCTTTAACAAGCTTTGAAGCACTTAGACAAGGCATATAGTTACTTCAAAATATATGTAAGCAATCATTCTCTTGTTCAAGCTCTTACATGTATTTCAAGATATCTATATCAAGAAAGTGATTGCCTTAGCATATGCATGAATATTTATTTCTTTTGAAATGCTATCTGAATATTAAAATATATAATTTAAAGCAAGAATATTTGCCTTGAAATATACGCCACATGGTATATTTATGTTTTTCATATATATATTGATGCAACTAGTCGGATATGAACATATCTTGTAATGTATGAAAGTGGCATATCGTTATATTTAAATGCTTGTACAAGTTTGACATAAGTGAATGAAACTACAAATCACTTTGAAACATGTGCAATCACGTTTCTTTGAAGTTCATTACATGCATGTTGTTGAATTTCAACTTCATTATCAGATTTCTTTAAACTTCTCTTTTTTTATCTGCATTCAATTTATGCATCATGATGATGAACTCTATTTAAGTTATCTTTAAAGAGTCATGTTTATACATATCGGTGATTCTTGTTCTTAATGAGCTATTGAATTGAACATAATCTCATTTGAAATCTGATATGAATTCCATCATCATTTGAAAGCTAACACTTTACGACTCAATGTATTTTACTTAACTACTTCTATTGCTCAAACACATATTATTATACAATGTTTAAACATTCATTAGAAAGGTTATGAAACATGCTCATTGATAAGTTGTATGATTGTATTTTCTTAAACAACTATGAGACTCCCTATAAGTGTTTGTATTTATTTTATGCATTTATAATTTCACATTTGTTATGCTCAAAACTTTGATTTAAGTCTTTCATTTTAATTCCATTTAGACTCTTTGATTATCTATTTTTCATTTTATTTTCTAAGTCTAAAAAATTGACAAAATTTCGACGGCCTCCCGGCATCATCCCCGTGTAGAGAGCTACATCGGGAGTGTTTTGGCTTTCTCGGTACGCTCTCATGAGCGTAGCGAGTGGTCTCTTGCGACATCGCAGTCGGTTTTTCATCTCGTCTCATCCTCATGAGCATGACGAGGCCTTCAAACCTGAAAAAAGACATATAATGCAATATATATTCATTCCCTTTTTTTCTAAGTCTAGAAATTAGATAAAATTTTGATAGCATTTCATCTATGAGGAGTGACATCTAACAGATATTGGCTTACTTTGTACACCATCATTCGCGTAATGATGTCTTGCGACACCACAACCATCTTCACACCCACTACGCCCTAATGGGTATTAGCGGGGTCTTGAAACCTGCAGAAAGAAATGCAAGCATATATATATTTTTACATTCACATTTTCTCACACCCACTACGCCCTCATGGGCATTAGGGGGGTCTTGAAACCTGTAGAAAGAAATGCAACCATATATGTATTTTTAACATTTGTATTTTCTCGCACCCACTACGCCCTCATGGGCATAGCGAGGCCTTTAAACCTGCAAAAAGAGACGCAAACATATATGTATTTTCACATTCGCATTTTCTCGCATCCACTACGCCCTCATGGGCATTAGCTGGGTCTTGAAACCTGCAGAAAGAAATGCAAGCATATATGTATTTTCACATTCGATTTCCTCACCCACTACACTCATACATTAGTGGGTCTTGAAACGAGAAAGAAAGGCATATATGTATTTTCACATTCGATTTTCTCTCAAGACCACTACTCATGGGCATTAGCGGGTCTTGAAACCGCAAGAAAGAAATGCATATATGTATTTTCACATTCAGATTTCCTCACACCCTCATGGCATTACAGGATCTTTGATCACCTTCGCAATTTTACCACCGATCATTATTATCACGCCCATAGAAAAATGGTTCCTTGCGAAATATCATCCCAACAAACATACATCCAAGGCTCCGCATATCCAATGAATAATCATAGTCTTGTAGATCCACCTAGTTCTAGGCCCTTGAAATACCTTGAAGCAACTCTGACATTGTACTCTTTTCCAGGATGATAGAGCTCTTCAAAAGTTTGTATATGTAGTATCATGTATCATAGTCCGTTAAAGTCAAATAGAGCACTATGAAATCAGTATTATTGACATACTCAAATATGACACTAGGTGTCTTAGATTGCCTCGACAATGTCCAAGATTAACTTAATAACATTTGGTTCGCCATAAAGGTTTTGCAATATCTTTATCTCCCACTTTATCTTCCTTCTTCACCGGCTTTAGGATCTTACTAATGCTGGTTGTCCATGGGTACCCCATCAAAACCTCGCTATATTTCCCTCTCCCCACTTTTCAACAACTTCATCACCCCCCACTAAAAGGTGGAAGATTTGTAATCCGTACTTGGGATAAGTGACGCTGACGCACATAGAGGAGGAGAATCCAAGGAGGATTTGCTTTGGGTTGAGCCCAATTCGGGTTGGGTTGGTTTTAGGCTGACCCAAAGTGGGTTTGGGTCAGAAAATGGGTAAAGTTGATCAATTTGATCAAATTGGCCAAATTGGCTTGGGTTATGTATTGATTCATATTCAATTGGTTAATTGAAAATAATTATAGGCTTTGGTTTGAATTAATTTATATTTGATTTGGATTTAAACCAAATTAACTCTTTAGGTCAATTTGGGCTAAATGGGTCAATTGGGTCCAATTGGTTAAATTTGATTTAATTATGGCTTTGATCAAGTTCAATAATCAATTTGGAATGAACTTGAGCTATTGGTTGCAATCAATTTAGGTTAGATCATGATTTGACCCAATTTGATCTTTTAGGTCAAATCGAGTCAACTTGGGTCAAAGGGCCAATTGGGTTGGGTTTGGCTCAATTGATGGTCAAGTCATTTTCCATCATTGATCATAGGTTGGTATGAGTCATTGGTTTCAATTGATTTGGCTTAGGTTGCAATTTGGCTAGTTTGGGTTCCTATGGGTTAAGAGGGTTGACTTGGTCAAATGACCAAGTTGATTTGGTTTGACCCAATTCATGACAATTGATCAACCTAGGTGATCAACAATCATGGTATGAGGTTTATGTTTGCTTTGGTTCAATCCAATTTGGGTTGGATTTAAGTTTGGCTCAAATGGGTCATTTAGGTCACTTTTGGTCAAATGAGCCTAAATGAGTTTAGTTGGCTTGATTTTGGTTTGATTTGGATTTAGTTGAGTTTATATATAAATTTGGGATTGATATATAAATTCAATTGCAATTGATTTGGGTTTGGATGAGTTTTGGTTTATTTGAGAATTTTAAGTCAAAAGGGCTAAGGTTGTGTTTGACTTTGGTTGATTTTGGTTTTGCCTAATGATTGTAGATTTCATTTATATTTGGAAACGTGTAATTGAATGAATGATTGATTCATGAGAAAATCAATTAATTTTGGTTTGAATTGAAGGCAAATTTGGCTAAGCTCGTGAAGGTGGGTCATAGGGCTTAGAGAAGAGTTTGATTTAGTTTTGATGATTTAGATGTATAGTTCATTTATATTTGTGAAGATGATTGAAGATATGATTGATTTATGAAAAAATTAATTGACTTTTTTTTTTAAATTGACTTGAGTTTGATTTGAACGGAGATTTGGCTAAATTCATGGAATTAGATCACATGGCTTAGATTTGGATTTGGTTTGATTTGGCTTTGATTAAGGTTATTTGAATGTGGATTTGATTTATATTTGGGAAGATAATTGAGGAAATAATTGATTCATGAGAAAATCAATTGAGTTTGGATTTGATAAAAGGATTTTGATTAAGTCCATAGAATAAAATCATAGGCTTAGGAAGGATTTTGAGTTTGGATTTGGTTTGGATTTGATATTTAGTTTTGGTATGATTGTAGATTTTGGCAAATTGATTTGATTGTAGAATTGATCTAGGAGAAAATCAATAGGGTTTGGATTGATTTGATTATAAGTTTCAATCATTTGATTCGGATAATGAGTTGAATTTGAGATTTGGTTATGGCTTAAGAAGGTGAACATATGTTGGGTTTAAGCTATAGGGTAGGTAGATTATCTTAATCTCTAAGACAGCCTAATCTTATGGTTAATTTTTCTAAGCCTCTAAGCTTAGGTTAAGTATTTATCTAATTGCTAGAAATGTCTTATGACTAAAGAAGTCTTAGTGTCTAGAAAACTCCTAAATCTAAGATGGGAAGATTGAGTCATCACTCCAAAAGTGAGATCAACAACATGGAAGTCACAGAATTAGGTTAAACCTTTCACAGATGTCAAATGATTAAGATCATAATAAATTGCAACCTACAATCTTCCTACCAAAAATGTAGCCTAAATACAAGAGCGAGAAAGGAGTTCAACAATTAACCACAAAAGAAATAAACCTCAAAAGGAGAGTGAATAAGTTCAAATTTCATACTTCAAAAGGGATTCCCAACCATACTAGCAAATGAATAAATCCAAATTCTATAGAATGGATTAAATCAAATCTAAACATAATTTGACTTTCTTGAAAGGTAATGTTACGGGCTACCATAAGCAAATCTATCACCCAATGCACTTATTGACTTTGGAATCCATTATCAATTGTGGGCATAATGTTATCATCCATAATCACTTTAGGAATAGTTTATATAAAATAATTTAACAAGGATTTGGATGCATGTTGCACAAGAAAAATGTGAAAATAAAGGATAATCTAAGTAATTGATATTATATTCAAAACTAAGGTCAAAACTAAAAAAAATGGATTTATATCAAAATTTCTTGAAATTTCTATTCTGTAAGCATAAGTGTTAATGCATTTGAAAATATTAAATTGTTTTGCCTTTTTTGCATTCAATTTCTTTAAAGTTTTAATGAAGCCTTTTTTGGATTTAAACATTATGATCTTATCACTAGGTTTAAACTCCACAACCCTCTTGTTCATATTAGCGGAAAGTTTGTATTTGTCATTATTAATAACTAGTTTTATGCAAATAACCTCTTGCAATTCATGCAATGCATATAAATTATGTAAATGATATGTGACTAGTGATAAATTGTTAAAATAAAAATTCATAAGTACTACTAAAAACCTATATCAAATTCTTAGAAAATTATATGCTAAGATGATTGTAAGAAGACAAATCACATAACTATGATATAAACTAGGCACCTTTAAAATTACCCAAAGGGATGGAGATTTAATATTTAGGGTTTCTTTTAAGAGTTTTACTATTAACAAATTTTATGGAATTTATATATCACAAAATATAAATCAAAACTAAAGTCAATATCAAATTGATCATAGATGATGGGAGTAATATTAATAGATAATTTCTCAAAAGTTTTTAGATTCTCATTTGATATTATATATGATTGGTTCATCCTCACATTTAATTTCTATTCAAATTTAGGCTTAGTAGGGTTTTATACCCACTGTTTTTAGGCTCCATTTAGGGCAATCAATCAAAACTATAGGTTCAGTCTCTGAACATGATCTTTTATGAATGCAAATTCAAATTCAAATTCATTAAATATAAATTTATTTATAATTGTAAATTATTTTATACGTTTAGATTATCTTCTAATAAAGATGAATAAAATTTTAGATACATGTTATTATTAGAATTAGGGCGATATAAATGTAATTTTTATTTATCTTATAAACTTAATATGTTTATCAAAATGATTTTACAATAAGAGATTTAATGATTAAGGATAGTTAATTCAAAACTTATGTTCTGAATAATCGGATCGAAGGATAACTTTTATTTTTAAAAGATATTATAAATATATATAGAAAAAAAATAATTGAAAGAAAGAAATATAATTTATATTATTTTATTTTAAAACTATTAAAAATAATATTGACTCTATAATTACTATAACAGGTGTTGAAAGATTTTTTTTATCATGAATATTATAAAAATGTAACAATGAAATAAAATTAGAAATTATTGTATATATAATCAAAAGATTATTTATATTAAAAATTATTTATTAAATTAAATTAATAATTATGTAGTTGTTTAATGCTTTAAAAGTAATATACATTGTCAACTATAAATTTTATATATATATATATATACGTGATTTTTTTCTTATAAATATATTCTAATTAAAAAAAATTTTAAAACTTCAAACGTGTACACGCCTCTTCAAAAATGCCAAAAATCGTGCTTGACTTCTGAGGCTGCCTTGCTGGTTTTGACTTTTGAGGCATACACTTTTGTTTCCTTATGTGAAATTATAATCTTAAGACAATATATTACTCAGCCTTAAATAATGATTCAATGATAATATTATTATTTTAACTTGAAAATTAAAAATTTCTCAAAAATAAAATTAAAATTTAGATCGAATCAAAATCGGATAAAATATATTGAGTCTAATTATGTGTTAAAAGATTAGAACAATTTTTTTTAGTTGATTTGGAGCTGATCATTAATCAGATTGAATTATCTTAAGATCTAGATTTATTTAAAATTATTTTTTTAATATATATATAATATTTATATTATTTTATTTTAAAACTATTAAAAATAATATTAACTCTATAATTACTATAACAGGTGTTTGAAAGAATTTTTTTTATCATGAATATTATAAAAATTTAACAACGAAATAAAATTAAATATTAGTGTATAAATGATCAAAAGATTATTTATATTAAAAATTATATATTAAATTAAATTAATAATTATGTAGTTGTTTAATGCTTTAAAAGTAATATACATCGTCAACTATAAATTTTTTATTCATATATATATATATATATATATATATATATATATATATATATATATATATATATATACGTTATTTTTTCTTAGAAATATATTCTAATTAAAAAAAAATTTTAGAACTGCAAACGTGTACGCCTCGTCAAAAATGTCAAAAATCGTGCGAAGGCTGCCTTGCTGGTTTTGACTTTTGACGCGTACACTTTTGTTTCCTTATGTGAAATTATAATCTTAAGACAATATATTACTCAACCTTAAATAATGATTCAATGATAATATTATTATTTTAACTTGAAAATTAAAAATTTCTCAAACATAAAACTAAAATTTAGATCTAATCGAAATAGAATAAAATATATTGAGTCTAATTATGAGTTAAAAAATTAGAACGATTTGAAGCTGATCATAAATCAAATCGAATTATCTTGAGATCTCGATTTATTTACAATTATTTTTTTAATTTCTATATAATATTTATCAGTTTGTAATAGCAAAATTATTTTTTAAATTAAATAGATTGAGTTGTAACGTGTAATTCTTTTTAAAAAATATAATATTTTTATAAGTATGAATATTATCTTTTTTTTAAAATCATTTTTTTTATTTCATGCATCAATTCAATTTTTTTTTTAATTTTTAATTATTAAATTTGAGTTGGCTCAATCAGAACGAGCCAACTTCATTTGATTTTGAGCCAAAAGATGATGAAATTGTTTAAGTCAACTCTAAATCACGCGCTCAAAATCGAAAGATGAGATGATCAAAATCGAATAACTTGAGCCACGAGCTAATTTTGTGTTGCTCGAAAATCTTTCAAGCTAATCTCGAGCCGGCCTCCAATCGACTCGTTGCCAACTGTGACATTATATATGAAGTATAAGATGTATAAGACCCCAAACATGATGAAGATGAAGAAAAGTATATGGATTGACAAATAATTATAACTTATTCATCTTATTAGGAAGGTCGATGGGTTAAAACTTTAAAGTATATGTTAATAATAATGGTGTGATTAGATCAAGTCAACTCATGAGCAAATGGATTGAAATTTTAGGTGTTAGGTAGGAAACTTGATAACTGACTCGTAAGCCGAATTTTATGAGTTAATACGCAAATGGATTGAAATTTTAGGTGTTGGGTGGATACTCATTGCAAAAAAGAAAAAAAAGTTAAGAGTTACGTGGTATGTAGGTAAATTGTCTTATTAATAATTATGGAATCATTATAATTTTGATTGATAAGTTGAGTCTCATCTCTGATTGAATGTAGAGGATAGTAGGATAAGGAGGAAAATCGAGGACAAGATGTGCACCGACATCAACATGATCTCCAATGACTCCCTTCTTCTACAAGATGTTCTTAATGAAAAGGTCTAATTGGTTGTCGAATCATATATAAATTTATTTTTCAAAATGATATTATCAAATTTTTATTGAAATAAAACTCAAAATGATCTCTCAACTATTTACATGTAATCAATTTAATGTCATAATATCATATTTCTTAAATTTAGTCTGCAGCTATACAAAATTGATCCAAAATGATCTCTTATAAAAAAATAGTGATACAAAATTAATCAATTTAATGCACTACACAAAGTTCATCTTAATTTAGACCTCAAATAACCATTTTAAATCAATTTTATTTAATTAGAGAAATATGATATTATGATTAAATTGGGACTATTTTGAAATTTAGCTTACTATTATTATTTTTTAAATTTCAATTGCAATGTATAGGCCCCAATTTTATAATGGATTGCTCAACCTTCTTTGGGAGCTACATACTCGGATTCGTTCTACTATGGCAGTTGGCGCTGGTGGCATTCCCGAGTCTACTGCTACTCATCGTTCCCGACCTGATTTAATGGGGTTAGTTCTACGGGTTGACAAAGATTCAGATGGAGAGTGACAAGGTCGGTGCCATTGTAGAACAGGCTCTCTGGACCATTCGAACAGTCTATTCCTCCACAGCGGAGCTTTCCATAGTTGCAGCTTTCTCGACCGCACTCAATAGCTCTGTCCGGCTTGGACTCCATCAAGACCTCGGCAAAGGCCTTGTGATAGGTAGTAACAATGTCATCTTCGCCGTTTTCGCCTTTATTTATTGGTACGGTGCTCGCTTTGTCCAATCTCATGATGCTAGAGGTGGCACCATCACAGGCGTTGGCGTCTGCATTGTGAATGGTGGCCTGGCACTAAGCATGGCCCTTTCGAATGTGAAGTATTTGGTGGAGGCAATTAGCGTGGCGGAGAAAATCATGAAGATGATAAAATTGACACCTGAGATCGATTTAGAGAGTGGCGAAGGAGAAGAGATGATGGAGGTGAAGGGGGAAGTGGAATTTAGGGCGGTGGGATTTTCGTATCCAGCTAAGCCATGCAGGTTGGTGATTTTCAAATTATTAACATATTTAATCGGTCATTCTTCCCTGACATCCTATAAATGCCATGCAGGTTGGTGAGAGAGGGACTAAACTATCTGGAGGGGAAAAGCAACGGTGCCATTGCACGAGCTATCATCCAATCCCCGAATATCCTTCTACTGGATGAGGCCACTAGCGCGCTAGACACTGTGTCTGAGCTCGCCGTTCAACAGGCTCTTGAAACGGTTTCTATTTGTCGCACCACGATAGTCATCGCCCATCGCCTCTCCACAATTCGTAAATCTGACAGCATCTTCGTCATCCAATCCGGTGAAGTCGTCGAGTCCGGCTCCCATGATCATCTCATAAGCTTCACCAATGGCCACTACTCCTATCTTCTTCACCTTCAAGAATCCCAACAGTGTGCTTACTCTTCTATGAGTGTCAGCGAAGCTAACTCCACCATTAAATCTCACTCTAGAAATCAAAACTTCAGTGGCCAGTCATTATCGAGTGGCTCCATGACTATTAAAGGTAATCGTGTTAGCTATGAAAAGAAAGACACGAAGAACACAAAAATACTTGCGCCATCATTCTGGCAGCTTTTGCTCATGAACACGCCGGAATGGCGTCACGTAGTATTGGGTTGTACTTGTGCTGCGTTGCTTGGACTACCCAACTTATTATATTCATATTCCATAAGTAACATATTAACAGTTTACCTTGATAAGGATAAGTCAGATATTACCACAAAACGAGAACTTATTGCCTAATCCTATTGGCAATGTCAGTGTTAGCCTTCGTTATTTACGTTCTTAAGGACTATAGTTTTTCAATCATGGGTCAATATTTAACCAAGAGGGTTAGGGAGTCTATGCTTTCTAAGATATTAACGTTTGAGGTGGGTTGGTTTGATCATGAAAATAACTCTACCGGAGCCCTCTGCTCAAAGATATCCAAAGATGCTCGTGTGATACAGACATCAATTGGAGATGGCTTGTCTCTTATCATGCAGATGTTATCGACAATACTTATCGCCTATACGGTAGGGCTTCTGATGGCATGGAAGCTTGCGCTTGTTATAATCTCTGCGCAGTCAATAGCCATTGCATGCTTCTACGCAAAAATTGTACTTTTAAATAAACTTTCGCGGAAGGGAGTGAATGCTCAGTCAGATAGCAACAGATTAGCTGTGGAAACTGTTCAAAATATACGCACCATCACCGCCTTCTCTTTACAAGACCGTCTCCTTCACCGCTTCATGGTCGCACTAGCTGTCCCCCGCCGACACGGCATCCGACACTCTTGGTTCGCCGGTACTCTTCTTGGCTCCTCGCAGAGCATCAGTAATTGTTTGTGGGCGCTTCCCACTTGGTACGGCGGCATACTGCTCTCCAACGGCTCCATCACCATTAAAGCCTTCATTCAGACCTTCATAATTCTCTCCAAAACATCACGTACGATAGCCGATGCTGGCGCCAGGACGACCGACCTCACTAATGGAATTAGCTCAGCTGCTGGTATATTATCCCTTCTTAGACGAGCCACTCAAATTGATCCTGATCGTCGTGATGATCATCACGCAGCCAACTTCATGATCAAGGGTGTAATTGAACTCCGTAACGTCTCTTTCTCCTACCCGTCTCGCCCAGAAGTCCAGGTTTTTAACAGTTTATCCCTATCGTTCGAGGCAGGCCACTCTACTGCCCTGGTCGGCACCAGTGGCTCCGGCAAGTCCACTATCATTAGTCTTATCGAGCGGTTTTACGATCCATTGGACGGAGGTATCTGTATCGATGGCCGGAATATTCAGACCTATCATCTGCGGTCACTGAGAAGGCGTATCGCGTTGGTGGCGCAAGAACCGACGCTATTTACCGGCACGATAAAGGAGAATATTTTGTTCGAGTGGAGGAAGCGAGCGACGAGGAGGTGGAGGCCGCAGCGCGAATAGCTAATGCGCATGGCTTCATATCTGGGCTGAAGGATGGGTATAATACAGATTGTGGGGAGAAAGGCCTGCAATTATCCGGCGGTCAAGCAACGGGCCATTGCGAGGGCGGTGCTAAGAAATGAGCATCTTGCTCCTGGATGAAGCAACGAGCGCGTTAGACGGAGAAGCGAGAAGCTGGTGCAGGAGGCCTTGGAGAGGGTGATGAAGGGAAGAACCACGGTGGTGGTGACGCATAGGCTCAACACGGTCAGGAACTGCGACCTCATCGTTGTGGTCGAAAATGGCGTTTTGGTTGAGAGAGGTGATCATGCGGCTTAATTTTTAAAATAACCCTTATTAAAATCGTAATTAGCTAATTAATCTTTCTAAAAAAAAATTTAAAATAAGTTTTATGGCATGATAATTACTCAGTGAGCTGACTGAGCGAACGCATAAATAATAATAAAAAAATCACGGCCCAGTTAACGTCTCCCTCTCTCTCTCTCTCTCTGTCTGCTTCCTAAAATGCGAAACAAAAAATATATATTTATATAAATTTATTTAATTATTTATATATTTAAATTATATAAATATTTTAAGTTATATAAATAATTTTAAAATATTTAAAATATTTAAATAAATAATTAGTTATATATATATATTTATTTAATTAGTTATATATTTATTTAAAATATTTATTTATTTAAAATATATAATTAGTTAAATAAATAAATAAATAAAATTTAAATTATATAAATATTTAGTTATTTAATATATTTATAAAATATTTATTTATTATATATATATTTATTCCTTTTTTATTTATTTATTAAAAATTATTTATTTATTTATTTTAATATTTTATATTTTTTTATATTTTGTATATTATTATTATAGACTATATAAATAAATAAATATATATATATATATATATATATATATATATATATATATATATATATATATATATATATATATATATATATAATTAAAATATTTTTAGAAAAATTATTTTAAATTATATATTTTAAATATTTTAAATTATTTAAATAACTTAAAAAATATTTATATATAATTTAAATATAAAAATAACTAAATATTTTATAAATATATAAATAACTAAATATTTATATAATTTTAAATTTTATTAATTTAACTAATTATATATCATTTTAAATAAATAAATAACTAATTAAATATATATATATATATATATAATATATATATATATATATATATATATATATATATAAACCAATTATTTATTATATCTTTTAAATATTTAAATTATTTATATATAACTTAAAAAATATTTATAATTTAAATATATAAATAACTAAATAAATTTATATAATAAAATTACTTATTTATAAATTTAAAAATATTTATATAATTTATTTCTTTATTTATTTATTATTTATTTTATTTATTTTTTAATATTTTATATTTTTTATATTTTGATTATTATTATTATGACTTATATAAAATATATATATATATATATATATAAATTAAAATATTTTAGAAAAATTATTTTAAATTATATTAAATATTTAAATTATTTAAATAACTTAAAAATATTTATATAATTTTAAATATATAAAATAACCAAAGATTTTATAAAATATAAAAACCAAAATATATATAATTTAAATTTTTATTTATTTAACCAATTATATATTTTAAAATAAATAAATAACTAATTATATATATATATATATATATATATATATATATATATATATATATATATATATATATATATATATATATATATATATATATATATAATTTGCTTTATTTTATATAATTTATAAAATATTTATAATTTATTTTCTTTCTTTATTTATTTGTAAAATTATTTATTTATATATTTTAAATATTTTTTAAATTATATATTAACAAAAATTAATAAAAATTATATATTTAAAATAATATATTAATTAATAAAAATTATTAAATAAATTTATAAATATATATATATAATTTAAAATATTTTTAAATTATATATTTAATTATATATATATAAATAAATGAATAAATAACTAAATATATAAATATTTAATTATTAAATATTTTATAAAAATATTTTAAATTATATATTTTAAATATTTTAAATAATTATATTAATTAAAAAATTAATAAAACTTCTCTCTCTCTCCTCTCGCGTTTTAAAATCACGAAAAAAAAAAAATTTCAGACGGGACGATACGTGGATACACGTCGACGTCGATACGTGATTATCTTTTTATTTTAAAAAAAAAAAAAATTTCATACGCTAATTAAGATTAACATGGTGCTTATTTTAAATTAGTTAAATAAATTATTAGTTAAATATTTAATTAGTTATTTATTTATTTAAAATATATAATTAGTTAAATTAATAAAAAATTTAAATTATATAAATATTTAGTTATTTATATATTTATAAAATATTTAGTTATTTATATATTTAAATTATATAAATATTTTTAAGTTATTTAAATAATTTAAAATATTTAAAATATATAATTTAAAAATAATTTTTCTAAAATATTTTAATTATATATATATATATATATATATATATTTATTTATATAAGTCTATAATAATAATAATAACAAAAATATAAAAAATATAAAAATATTAAAAATAAATAAATAAATAATTTTTAATAAATAAATAAAGAAAGGAATAAATATATATAATAAATAAATATTTTATAAATATATTAAATAACTAAATATTTATATAATTTAAATTTTATTTATTTATTTATTTAACTAATTATATATTTTAAATAAATAAATATATAACTAATTAAATAAATATATATATAACTAATTATTTATTTAAATATTTTAAATATTTTAAAATTATTTATATAACTTAAAAATATTTATATAATTTGTTAACGCCGTGATTTTTTTTTTTTTTATTTTTAAGCCTGTTCGATTAGTGGTATGATTGCATATCGGTATTTATTTGACTGACTATTTTAAATTTTTTTTGGAAGGGTTAATTAGCTAATTACGGTTTTAATAAGGGTTATTTTAAAAATTAAGCCGTGATCATGCATCATTAATGGAGATGGGGCCCGCTGGTAAGTATTATGGCTTAGTCAACTTACAGCATGGAGGACAACAGAAACAATCTAATATAAACAATGTATCATAAAATATTAAATTAAATATATTTTAACTGGCCTATCATAAATACATGTGAATGATGCACTTATGAGTAATTGAATTAATACATTAAATTTTTTTTAATTCTTTAATTTTATTTTTTATTTTCATAATTGTTTATGTTATTGCCGGCTATATATTCACTACAGAAAAAATTATTTTCAACAATATTTAAAATCACCTATTACGATTGTTTAAAAATAATTGCAACACCCGCTTTTTTTATTTCTGTCATAGCTATTTCACTTATATTTTAGAATTAGAGTGAAAAATAAATAGTAGTGATATAATATGACGTTTATAATCGTCATCTTAGTTGTTCTAGTAGCAGTTAAAACTGACACAAGAGTTGCAGAATAATGACGGTTCAAACCACAATAACTGTTCTAGAATTGTAGCAGTTAAAACTGCCACAAATTATCAGAATTATGACAGTAATAACCTCCATAGGTGGCACAAAAAATTTAAAAAAATAAATAAATCTCATATTTCTCCATTTCCATTTGTGTCATTTAATTTAATAATTATACAAATAAACATATAATTTTGATAATTACATATATAAAAAATATTACATACATAAAATTTGCATATTAATGAATGAAACCACTATTACTTGACAAGAGAAAATTGTTCCTTCATCAATTAGGATATCGTGAAAATAAACTTGCTCAACTTAAGATATAAGGAATTAAAACAAGAAAAAACAACTATATCAACCAAATAAAGTATCATCCCAACTAATGATTGTTAGATGCTAATACAAATGATCAAATAAATAACTACATCAAGCAAATAACTAGAGAATAGTTCAACACATATAACAAGTATCATAAATGTTAAACATGAAATAAGAAACAACAGTTGCATTATAGTCCTTTTATATGATCAGTCTTTATCAGATGGCTCATTGGCTCCCTACCAATATAAATTTAACTAATATTATTGAAATTCTACTAATGATAATTATTAAAAAAAGTTATAAATTGAGAAATTCTATACCATGTGCAAACTGCGAGGAGGTGCATTGTGCATCTGAAATTGTTGTATATACTGTCTCATCTCATCTCCCAAAGAATTGAGACTTTTTAATTCTGATTTTATTGACCTCATCTCCTCTCCCAATCTAACATACTGGGCAATGATGTTACCTCTGCTACTCTGGTGGTATGCTATGAGGAAAGTACTAAGTTGGGGTGACTCCAAATCCCTATGTTTGTACTCTTCCAGGACGCTCAGGATCCATTATCATCATAAATACCTTTTCATTGGCCTCAATATTATCATCCTCTAGTGTCAACCCTTCCTCTGCAAGAAGTCCACATGCTTGCTCCCATGTTAAGAAAATAAATGTTATTTGTTTTAATTCAAATAATTACACTCAAGAAATTTATTAAATAAACTTAATAATACTTATATAAATCTAGCATTCTCTAATAGCGGTTAAAATTGACACAAGAGTTGCAGAATAGTGGTAGTTCAAACCACCATAACTGTTCTAGAATTGTAATGGTTAAAATCACCACCAATGGCCCAAAATTATGGCGATAATAACTGTCATAGGTAGTACATAAATTATAAAAAAAAATTAAATCTCATGTTTCTCCATTTCCATTCTGTCATTTAATTTAATAATTATACAAATAAGCATATAATTTGGATAGTTACGTACTATAAAAAATATTTACTGGAGACCAAGAATCATCCTTATGCATTCTGCTAACTCTCCATAGTTGTATCTTGAATAGCTTGCTTTTGTCTACAAAGAGCTCACATGACCCATCATGTGAGGACATGTATGCTTTTTTGCATTCTAGTTATTCTTGGCCAATCTCTCCTATAAAAATTTGACTTGACTTGACTTGTATGCTCACTGATGTAGTTATAGAAAGAGGGATTATATAAGATCTGTTTTTAACGATTGTAGCTATAGGAAAAAGTAATAATAGAAATATTATAAAAGAAACTACTCTCGAATAAGCTGTGGTGAGGTCTACAAATTTTTTTATTTTCAAAAGTCAAATCTCACCTTTCGTTGTCTTCACGAAAAGTCGTCAAGTTAAAATGTTATGTTCGGCCATTCTTGAAATGCACCGCATGCTTATCAAATGCAAGTGTAGTGCGGACTAAAATACTATTTGGGAACGCCTAAACCCTAAACCCTAAACCATACTTCAATTACATGAGTTGAAAAGAGTTAAAGAGATTTGAGTAAAGTTTGCAAGAATTGATAGCTTTGGATTTGAATATAATCCTTGCAATATTTCATGTAATCTAAAGAGTATATTGATTGAACAAATGATCAAATCACATGAATCTTGCAACAACCTTAAAGTCTAGCTTTGAAATGCAAATACAATTCAAGTATGATTCAAGCAATAAGACTCACATCCAATAAGCTAAGTTGAGAGGGGTATAATAGCTTGTCTATGGGTGAGAATGAAAGTTGAATATGATGATTAGCAAAAGTAAAGTCTCATACATACGCCATAATTGGAAGGGTACTTGATACTCATTTTCTTATTAATAATATAGCAATTTTAATTTTGAATTTTAATGTGAGTTAGTTCTTGTATATCATATTTAAATTTCACCAATTTTAGAGTACATTATATATGTAAGAATCCTTATTATTATTATTATTATTTTCAAACGGTAGAACAATGATTGAATGTTAACAGATTGCAACTAAAAATTTTAAATGATCACAATAGATTTCGTTTTTTTTTAATGCTACCATTAATCAAATACTAGTTATATGTGGAACACTACTAAGAAACACAAACTATAATTCAAAAAAATCCTTCAAAGCAAACAATAAGAGGAACACCAAGAAGGAGCCGGCAGGAATCAAACTTCATTTGAAAGGATCATATTTTCTGCTTATTGTTAGAGATACACTTATGTCAGTGCAATAAACAAGTTTAGACTTAATTTTTTTTATTTAAAAAATGTTCAAGTTAACTATAAATATTGGGTGACATATATATATATATATATATATATATATATATATATATATATATATATATATATATATATATATATATATATAATATGAAATGATAAGACACTAGATTTCGCCTCATTTTGCGAGGACTTTAGATCTAATTCTAAGTTTCTTATAGGAAACACTTATAGTTAATTACCCTCCCAATAAGTGAGAGAAAAGATTAAAATTTGATAATTTGTGCGAATGGCGTATAAATGACATGTGGAGTTTAAAATTTGGGATTTATGAATTTATAAAATTCATCATCATTTAAAGCGGATGGTTGGGGAATGATGGCGTGTCGATCTAGATCCTATGGTTTATGGTTGTTGTCATTAGTCTAGTACTTAGTAAGAGGATAGTCAAAAAGGATCCTTATCAACAACATGGGTTACGTCAAGAAATCCTTTGTAGACTGGGTGCGTTTGTCAAGGAGACAATTTAAGTCTACCTGAGGAGGACATTTTGTCATATCAAGTATATCTTATGATTAACTCAAAGGTTAGAGCCATTGGAGAGCATACTATCGTGATTATAATATAATGATACCATTAGGCGGATCATTAACTCGGTCATTTGCATCATATATGCTTTGTCAAGTGTTTAGGACATGGGTCACTTCTTCATTGAATTGAAAACATAGTGAATACTTGATTTGACATTGAATTTCATTTGTGAAGATTTTTCTTAATTTGTCACCTTCAACAATTGCGGAAGGTGGATTAAATGGAGTTTGCTTTAAGCTTTTAAAGATTAAATTTTATTTAAGCAGTTAACACTTAGTAATTTATCTGATTTTTATATTTGTATTAACACTTTTTTTAATTCACTTTGAGCTTGCAAGCATATTTTGATAGTAAGTATCCCCTTCGATTGAAATATTCATTCAGCATCATCATCGGGGTTTATCGAATGCTTGATCATTTAATTTATTAGTTTAATAATAGAGGATCAAATCTACTTATAGGACAAACTAGAGATATTTTAATAAGTTAAAATTTTTTTAATGATTGAATTTTTAAGCTTTGTTTTAGACCCACAACCATTATAAATTGATAGTGTCGCCTCATGTATTTTTAATAATTAATTTTATTTCTAAATTATAAGGTTAATTTCATATTTTTATTTAATTCCAATTTAGCATGTGGAACCTTTTTAGACATTAAATTTTGCACTATAAATTTTTATATTTGAGCACATGCAAATATTTATAGCTTAGATAATTTTATCTAATTAATGAAATTATTGAATTTGAAAATCATAATTATAATAAAATTTCTTAATTTTTGGATTAAAAGAAAGTTTCTTCATTGCATAATTTAATTTAGTGTCACCTTTTTCTTGCTTGAAGCATTGCATTTGGTGGCATAGATTTCAACTTCATACTTTCGATTCAAAATTTTGCAACTTTGCTTATACTTAATTTGCTAGCAAGTTAAATAAAAATAAATGGTTGCTTAGCTTATACATATGAACTTTACATTTTTTGCTAATCATCATATTCAACTTTCATTCTCACATGTATTATACTCCTTTCAACTTAGCTTATTGGATGTGAGCCTTATTGCTTGAATCATACTTGAATTGTATTTGCATTTCAAAGCTAGACTTCAAGGTTGTTGCAAGATTCATGTGATTTGATCATTTGTTCAACTGAATATACTCTTAGATTACTCGACATGAAATATTGCAAGGATTATATTCAAATCCATTGGCTATCAATTCTTTCAAACTTTACTCAAATCTCTTTAACTCTTCTCAACTCATATAATTGAAGTTAAGTATGAGACATTTGTTCATTAAAATCCCTTCATTATATTGATTATCATACTATTTGGGATCACAAAGTCTTCATCTACACTCACTAATGAACCTTCAATATAACATAAGTTTTAATTTGAAGCTTTCAATTTTATTATTTCTATCCATTCATTATGTTGCATAATGATTTATGTGTTATGGCAAGCATTTAATCCCACTACGATGTCATTCAAATCACTTTAACCCTTTCAATATAATTGTAATACTTTGAAAGTTTACAATATCCTATTTATATTTCTCTTGCTTAAGAGTGAATTTTAGTTTCAATATTAATGATAAGTTACTTAACTCAATGCCTAATATAAGTTGTAATAAGATTTGATTATTCAATTAAAAGTCATTCTTATATTTATGGGTGGGTCATCAAATGATGCTTATCCTCTCCTTATAAATTGAAATGCTATGGGAGCTTCATTCCATATACTTGAGTTTGAAGCACATTAAAAGGAAGGAGATTATAGTTCAAAATTTGGGTAGGCTTTCAATTTGCATGAAATTTTTTTTATAAGCATTTTTCCTTTTCTTCTCTTTTGGTTTGATGTTTATCTTTATGTTTGTTATGTATTTCTTTATCTAATTTCAGTTTAGATTATTTCCCTTTAAATTTATTTAAGTCTCAAATTTGTAAATTTTATTCACGTCGTCACTGCGTAGTGACTACATTTATTTTGCGCCATGTTGATGGATGGCTTTAGCACCTCATAACTTTCAATCTGTTATGCCATAATGATAACTTCAAATCACCGTAAAAGCAATATATATGTAATTCTACACATTCAAACCTCTCTCTATATATTTTTTTTAAGTCAAAATTCAATCAAAATTTTAGGTATATTCAGGCATCGTCTCAGCGTGGGAATCACTATTTTGAACTGCATCACGATGAATGTGATTGGTATTTTGGCTCACTTTCAATCCGTTCTCACAATGAGTGACGACGTTTAATCACGTCGTAAAAGCAAATATATATATTCTACATAATTATCTTTTTTTAAAAAAAGTCAAAATTTACTCAAAATTTCATTTTAATATGGGGAGCCACATCTAATAGTGTTAATCGACATCTATTGAGCGTAATGGTGATGTCTTCTGTGTGATTTTAAATACCATTCAGTCAAACGTCGCGACATAGAAACATATATATACATATTTCACATTCATTTCTTTATATATACACAATCAACCACAACAATAAATTGGACTTGATGGTTATAGCTATTGCATCTTCATGAGTCTTGATGTAATGTTGGCACAATCAGCAACTATGTATCCATTAAATTTCTAATCTTCCCATATTCTCATCAATCACACAGCCCTTGAACAGTTGAATGATGGATCACTCAGATCCTTGAGCTTCTTAGGTTCATCAGCTTCCGTCAAACTCTTAACATAGGAGAAACCATACTTACTCGACAAGAAGGGATCCTCGCCAGGGGTCTCTTGGCCCCTTTTTTTTTTCAATCAACAAAAAAAAAAGTGCTTCGGCTTTAAAAAAAAAATGGAAGAGAAGTGCGATTGGGTTGCTTGCGGCTCGAAAGGGATTGAGAGAGGGTTTTGGTTTTTCCTGTGGTTTCTTGCGGTTTGAGCAAGATCAAACGGGAGAAGGTGGAGTTGGGTCTGAGGCCAGCGCCAAGGGAGGGAACAGAGGAGAGGTCTGTTCCGTCGAGCGTCGATCGTCAGCACCGGAAGGGAGGTGAAGAGGGCTAGCCAGCCAATGAAGCGAGTGGAGCCAGACGGGAAGAAGAGTGGAGAGAGGAGGGCTTGAGAGCCAACCAGCAGCTGTGCATCCGTTTTGGGAGGAATTGGGACAGGAAAAATGAGAGGTTGAGGCCTGAACGAGAAAAGGGATTAGTTTTAGGAAGATCGAACGAAGAGAGACAGGATCAGTTGAGGGAGAGAGAACGAGAGAGTGGGAGCAGTTTCGTTCCTTCGGATCGAGCGAGCCTTTGTGAGGATGAGCCGAGCGAATGCCGAATGGAAGGAATCAGTGTGCGAACCGAGCTAAAGTTTGAACGAACCGTGAACAGGGTTTTCGGCTGAGAGATTGAATTGGGGTTTTAAGGCTTAGCTATTAAATGATAACTTAGATAGATATTTTATTTAAGTGATTAAATTAATCCCCAATTCGAAATTTTATATGACGACATCATATAGCTAATATATATGTTGATTTAAGATTATTTCGATATTCCAGATTGAACGACATAATCCATTTTGTGATCAGAGGTCGTTTGGTTTAAGTCGATGTCGAATCAGCGATTTCAATTTCAGACGTGTTATAACGGCTTCGGCGTTCACATAAACTTATCATTGAATGAGCTCTCATTTGATAGGTTTTGGCATTTCGACGCTAACGCGTAATCAATTTCAACAAAGTCGTTTGACATTTATGTGCTTCGACCTCGATATGTGTGTCGCAGATTTCTTTCTTAATCGGTTGCCGATTGCATATTTTTGGTCAATTTTGATTCGAACCACGATGGTGAGATTCATTCATCGATTAAATTCGATTTATTTTAGGTGGCGTTGATTCATTTTGAGCTCGATTTGTACTATTACATCCAAAATCACAAATTCGACTTCTTCGACTTATATGAAGCATATATATATATATATATATATATAGAGAGAGAGAGAGAGAGAGAGAGAGAGAGAGAGAGAGCCAATAATAGAAGTAAAATTTTTTATTTTCATATAGAATGACTTGTTGTTATCTTTTTTTCTATCGTATTTGGGTTGCAATTTAAAGTTGTAATTAACCTATCTTTTGCATTGGGATCCGTCAAGATATTAGAAATAGACATCAATAATAAGTCATATATTCAAAATAAATGGTAATATAATCCTTGAATATGACCAATTAATCAACTCTATCTGCCATTGCTTGAATATCGATTAAGTATATCATATGATTCACTCAAATGACGATATGGGAGCATACGATTACGATTGATAATATAATGGAGGGATTCTACGTCGGAGGATTAGTTAATTCTTTCTCTGTGGCTATTTAAGCCACATAATCAGGACAGACACGTCCTTCTAGCAGAGATTGATTGAGAGTAATATATCGAATACTTGATTTGACATTGGCTCTTGTGTAGAGTTTTCTTAATTTGTCACCCCAAACAATTATGGAAGGTGAATAGATTAATTTGATTTAAGTTTTTTAATGATAGAGTTTCATTTAACTTGATTGCAACTTACTTTGATTTGAAAAATTGATTAATTTGAATATGTTTGAGCTTTAGATCTATTGTCACACGTAATCAATTTCTTAGATATTTCGATTTGAAACTCTTATTATAGGTTTTAGGTTTTGTTGGCGATCCTAGACTAAAGAAGCGCAACATCCTCAGACACTTGAATTTAAACATTCAGCGTAGTGTCGGGGCCCATGTGGGTGTATTTGAGACTTTATGTAGTATTTATTTCTGAATTATGAGATTGATTTCAGATTTTCATTTAATTCCAACTTAACCTGTGCAGCCTTTTTAGGCACTAAAATTTGCACTTGAAATCTCTATGCTCGAGCATATGCAGGTGTTTATAGCTTAGCTAATTTCACTTAATTGGTGATTTCATTGATCTTGAAAATCATAATTTAGAATGAAGTTTTTTAATTTTTGTATTGAAGGAAAGCTCCTTCATTCGTTCAGCATTTAGTTTAGTGTCGTCTTTGCTCTGAAAATTGCAGATCCGTGGCGATGAATTGAATATAAAGATATCTTACAAGTATTCAATTCATTCATTGAAAGCTTTTTAAGCTTTGAACTTAGACAAGGCATATAGTTACTTCAAAACATGTAAGCAATCATTCTCTTGTTCAAGCTCTTACATGTATTTCAAGATATCTAGATCAAGAAAGTGATTACTTAGCATATGCATGAATATTTGTTTCTTTTAAAATACTATGTGAATTTTAAAATATATAGTTTGAAGCAAGAATATTTGCCTTGAAATATACATCACATTGTATATTTAAGCTTTTCTTATATATATTGATGCAACTAGTCGGATATGAACATATCTCGAAATGTATGAAAATGTCATATCATTATATTTAAATGCTTGTACAAGTTTGACAAGTGAATGAAACTACAAATCACTTTGAAATATGTGCAATCACGTTTCTTTGAAGTTCATTACATGCTTGTTGTTGATCTTGCAACTTCATTATCAGATTTCTTTAAACTTCTCTTTTTTTATCTGCATTCAATTTAAGCATCGTGATGAACTCTATTTAAGTTATCTTTAAAGAGTCATGTTTATACATATCAATGATTCTTGTTCTTAATGAGCTATTGAATTGAACATAATCTCATTTGAAATTTGATATGAATTCCATCATCATTTGAAAGCTAACACTCTACGGCTCAATGTATTTTACTTAACTACTTCTATTGCTCAAACACATGTTATAACAATGTTTAAACATTCATTAGAAAGGTTATGAAACATGCTCATTGATAAGTTGTATGATTGTATTTTTTTAAACAACTATGAGACTCCCTATAAGTGTTTGTATTTATTTTATGCATTTGTAACTTCACATTTGTTATGCTCAAAACTTTGATTTAAGTCTTTCATTTTAATTCCATTTAGACTCTTTGATTATCTATTTTTCATTTTATTTTCTAAGTCTAAAAAATTGAATTTTAAATGACCTCCGTCATCCCGCATAGGGAGCTACATCGGGAGTATTTTGGCTTTCTCGACGCTCATGAGCGTAGCGAGTGGTCTCTTGCGACATCGCAGCCGATTTTTCATCTCGTCGCTCCCTCGTGAACACGACGAGGCCTTCAAACCTGAAAAAAGACATATAATGTAATATATATTCATTCCTTTTTTTTTCTAAGTCTAGAAATTAGATAAAATTTTGATAGCATTTGCCTACATGGGAGACATCTAATGGATGTTGGCTTACTCGATGCCTCATGAGTGCGAGTGGTGTCTTCGCGACAACACACCCACTTCACCACTGTATTAAGCGGTCTTGAAACCCAGAAAGAAATGCAAGCATATATATATTTTACATTCACATTTTCTCACACCCTCTACTGCATTAGGTCTTAAACATGCGTAAAAAAAATGCAAGCATATATGTATTTTTAACATTCAGATTTCCACTAAGCCCTCATGGCATTATGCATTTAAACTCGAAATGCAAAGTATATGTATTTTCACATTTGCATTTTTTTTCCATTCCTCATGGGCATTAATGGTCTTGAAACCCAGAAAGAAATTCAAGCATATATGTATTTTTCACATTCACATTTCTCACTTAGCATTAAAAAGAAATGCAAGTATATATATATATATTTTCACATTCAGATTTCCTCACTATGCCTCATGGGAGGTCTTGAAACTAAAAGAAATGCAAGCATATATGTATTTTCACATTGCATTTCCTCACACATTACCTCCCTCATAGCATTAGATCTTTGATCACCTTCACAATTTTACCATGATCATTATTATCATGCCCATAGAAAAATGGTTCCTTAAATATCATCCCAGAACATACATCCAAGGCTCCACATATCCAATGAAAAATCATAGTCTTGTAGATCCACCTAGTTCTGGGCCCTTGAAATACCTTGAAGCAACTCATTGACATTGCTCTTTCTAGGATGATAGAGCTCTTCAAAAGTCTGAATATGTAGTATAGTGTATCATAGTTCGTTAAAGTCAAATAGAGCACTATGAAATCATTATTATTGACATACTCAAATATGACACTAGGTGTCTTTGATTGCCAGTCTCTGATAATGTCCAGTAACTTAATAACATTTGGTTCGCCACAAAGGTTTTGCAATATCTTTATCTCCTACTTTATCTTCCTCTTCTTCATTGGCTTTAGGATCTTACTAATGTAGGGCTGGTTGTCCATGCAGTGCACCCCCAAAACCTCGCTATATTTCCCTCTCCCTCGAACAACTTTGCACTCCTCCTCATCACCCCACTAAACGGTGGAAGATTTGTAATCCCAGTACTCCTTGGGATAAGTGACGTTGTCGGCATAGACCCTCGCTTTCGAGGCGGCTCTGAGTCTGGGAGCCGACTCCTTGATTTGGAGTTGGACAAGAACTTCGAGAAAGAGCGGTGATAAGGCCATGGGAAATGGAAAAGGTTCATTTTAGTGAATGAACGAGAGAATCGGGCTCTCGATTTTTTGGAGGAGGAAGCCGGGGAAGAAGATAGTGCCCTTTTTCTTCGATTTTGCGGCTGAGAATAAGAAACCTCCAAAGAGGGGAACGGTTAGGTCAGATTAGGGTTTGATTTAGGTTAAGTGGGATTTAGGGATTTTAAATTAATTTTAAATTGATTAAATGACTTTAATATGAATTTTATCGATAAAATCACATATATATATATATATATATATATATATATATATATATATATATATATATATATATCTGTGTAGTCCGTTCACGTGAGATCATTTTGGTTGAGTGTCAAATTGAGTCATTTCAAAAAATATCGCTTTCACCTCGATTTTCACGCAGACTTGTCCGAATTGAGTGTGAACAATCTTACTTGATAGATTTCAATATTTTGAAGCTAATGACATGATCAATTTCATGAACAGAGGTCGTTTGACTTGCGTCTGTGCCTCATAATCTCGATATACGTGCAGGTGCGCTGAAGACTTGATCGCTTGATCGGTTGATCATCAAGTTGTGAAATATTTATAACATGACCGTTTTGATGTTCAATCACGATGACAAAGTGCGGAATCGATTAGAGGTCATTTGGGTTGATTTTGGTGACGCATTTTTTGACTCGATTATCACTCACTTCTCATTCAATATTTGCAGCATCCAATTGATCGCGAGCGGTCTCATTTGATAGTTTTGATATTTTGAAGCTAATGACATGATCAATTTCAAGAACGGAGATCGTTGGATATTGTAGCTTCCCTTCGGATATACATTGATCGATGATAGCTCGATTGCTTGATCGTGTGCTCATTAGATTGTGCATTATTTATATTCTGACCAATTTTGAGTTCTGAATGTGATGGTGAAGTCTATTCGTCGATCGGAGGTCATTCGAGCTGATTTTGGTGATGTCCAATGTATTTCAATCTTGATTTACTATCCCACCTTCGACATTTATATAAACTCATCAATTGCGTGAAGAGTCTCATTTGGTAGTTTTGATGTTTCGCTAACGACGGATCAATTTTATGAACGAATGTTGTTCAGACATCGTCGTAACCTCTCGACTCTATTATGCACGTTGACACATTGATAGCTCGATCATTTGATGGGTTGATCTTTAGATTAAGCAATATTTATATTTTGATAAATTTTGATATTCTGAACGTGGCGAGAAGTCCGTTCGTCGATCGGAGGTCTTTTTGACCATTTATGGTGATGTCCAGTGTATTTTGAACCCCAATTTGTGCACTGTCACTTCTGAAGTCCATCGAATTTTACTTATGGGCTTAACCCGACTTATGACATATATGTGGAGGTCAATAAATACCCCCCAAAAAATATGATTCACGCATAGTGCGAGTAACATTTGTTGAAAATTGGTTGACCGGCCACGAACTTGGATCATTTCGACTTGGGATTGCTTACGCTTTAATAGGATTCATCTTTAGTATTATGCCTTATTTAGGACATACTTAATGACGGGATTGACTAATTTATCATAATCTACTTGTCGGATAGATAAGAGTTCTCATACCATATACTCTCTACTTTAATGGCTTTTACTGAAGATCTTTTTCTTTTATGTTGTTGTAGATTTGAGTTTCCTCCAGCCCTAGCCTCGTGCTTGGTTGGGTTTGATGGAGAAATTGGTCTGCTTTTTTAATGAAGGACTCGCTGAGTTGGTTTACATGCTTGGTCGGTTGAAATTCCTTCGTCTAACTTTAAGCTTGATGGACTTGATGAAGGAATGACCTGATTTGTCAATATTGACTTGTCAGGAAGTGTATTTACACCATGAATCTTGTACTTACTGCTTTGACGGATTCATTGAAGGGTGCATACAGATGACCCAATCTTCCGGCTTATATAAGATCTATGTTGAGTTATCAGTCCAATGAGGTGTGCTTTAACAGACTGAATAACCACGAAATTCTTTTAGTTTGGCCATAGACTTTGTATGAACTATGGAATTGCTTCCTCAGTCTTGTGCTTTATGCTTTAACGGACTTGATGAGGAGATTGGCTTTGATCCGTGCTTTGATCTTGATCAAATCATTTGAGAATAAATTGAAATATCATCCAATATGAAATATAAAGATTGACTTGAGGCAGCTCTGAGTTGAGAGTTGTTTCGTTAGATTGTCTTGATCTATTGATCAAGTAGAAAGATCTCTTGGATCGCGTTGTAATCAATGGATTTGGTTTGAGATTGAACAACTATCATCATTAGGCCATGAGCGAGCTCTTTCACCGCAACCTTTTTTTGGTTTATTGAGTAAGGAGAGTCCTTGGGTTTATTGAGTTTGACCTTTAGAACATACTCTAGTCTTTGACTTAAGATGTAGTGGGTTGGTGGTTTGGTCATCAGACTAACGAACGAGGGTTCTTTCACTGCGGTCTTTTCTTGACTTGTTGAGTGAGAGGAAAGCTTCGGTCATTTGTGGGCTTGTTGAGTTCGACCTTTAGAACCCATCCATGTCCTAGAATTCGGGATGTAGAAGTTAAAGTTTCTCCAACTTAATTGATTGAAGCATCCGAAATTGGGAGTTCTTTTAACTTAATCTCCGTTGAGAGATAAATTTTTTGATATTTAGGATTATCTTTTCATGCGTAGCAATAAATTCTTTTAAAATAACAAGAAGAATTATGGACATATTCAGGAATTTCAACATAATGCTCGATGTCAACCTGAATTAGCATATATTTGAGGATCTCATCTTATATACGATGTCAACTCAAATAAACTTAATATAAACTAAAAAAATAACCCATGTCTTGCAAGGAGAATTCTAAAGCATGTTTAGAAGAACTTTTAAGATGTACGTTAAGAAAATATATCAATATTTGAATTGATATGCTCTTAAGAAGGTTTTAACATATAATATTGATTTCATCTATATATAAAAATCTAAAATACCCCCCGTGTAACAAGGGAATTTTCACAGAAAAGTTTTTTCATCTTGAGTAAGTATATTTATTTAGAGATCTCGACATGAAGCAAGATGTTGACCTAAATAGATATACTAAAAGATACCCCCTGTCTAACAGGGGGATGTTTGCTTTATTTCTGAAATACATTCTTGCTTTGCAAGAGAATTTCCAAGAAAAACTTACACATGTAATGACAGTGAGGAATAATTAGTTTTCTCAGCACCAGGACCAATTCTCCTTCTTGAAAAGTTCGAGGACACACCATATGATTGAATGCTTTGGACATCCTTGCTCGATGAACTTCCAAATTTTGTTGAGCTTGGAGCCTAATTTTGTCAAACCCATTAAGCTCTTCCATGTGTAGCAGACATTCTCATCTTGAGTGAGATTGTATTGAATGACTATTTCAGCTCCAAATACTTTAACATAAGGAGAGGATTTTGTGGGAGTACAGTCTAGATTTCACGCTATTGTCTTTCTGTAAGGCAATTTCACTTCAAAATTTTGGCCTCCAAATTTGCTCACCTATTTATCAGGACCTTTCGACAGCGAATTCTTGGATCTATGGTCCAAGTGTCACACCTCGATGCTCATCGCTGAATTAGTAGACATCTTGTCGCTTGTAGGAGGAGGTTTCTTTGAAGGAGCAACTCGGCCTCCCGATGATGGACATTCATATTTTCTTTTATCATCCTTTCTCCTTTGCAACTTTGAGAACCTAATGCACTCTTGCATATACGCTTCAAATTCTCACTAGAAGTTGAGATCCAGTTGTCGTCCAAAAAACTATTTGATTTAATGGTCGCTCTTTTACCCATCTTAAGTCAAATTGGTTATGGGTTGGAACACTCCTCGGTTCCACAGCTGGTTGTATAATTTTTTGCTTGAACCATGGTTGTTAAGCACGCAGTTCAACATCTCTCTTTCTTCGCTATTTCTGGGTTAGCTTGCTTCTAGATAAAGAAGCTTTTGCATTGCTACTTCTTCTCGAGGCTTCAGCATCCATATTTATTTTTCTTTCTGTCGGGACCTTTCGGTAGAGGATTCCCGAACATGCAGTTCAAGTGTCACACCCTGATATTCACCGTGTAGGGCTTGCTTCGAATGATCATGAGTTCTTACTACCACTGATGTAGTTTTTGTAGTGAAGCATTTTTTGCTGCTCAAATAATTAGCCTTTGATACCTCTCCTTCATAAGACATTTTTCTTTGACAACCTTCAAGACTCTATGTACTCGAGTAGATAGAGTTTCGTGTTCTCAAGGGTTTGAACTACTATCTTGAGCAAGAAGGCGCTAACATCACTAGTAGAGCTATTCCTTTTCACCAATTTTAAATTTTTAAATTTATTATGGGTAGAAATACTCACTTTTGGTTGTGTAATAGATGATCCAGGTGAGAGCTAATGAGCTCCAACTCATCATTCGTTCTTTCTCTACTACCTTTGGGTTAGTTTTTTCCCCAAAAGAGGAGGCTTTAGCATCATGTCTTCCTAGTGCGAAAGGTTTAATTGACAGAGTTGTTGCATTCAAAAGTATGACTGAAACTTTTTGCCTAATGATGATTCTTTTCATGATTGGCACCTTAGAATGACCCAATCTTTCGAACACTTAAGTTCTCCTTCGAGAAACCTCAGTAGTAGTAATGACCATTCCAATTGTCCTCCTCCTTAATTTGGATGGTAGCTCCAGCATCTCTAGTATTGATTATAGCATTTGCCAGACGGATGTTGGCTCTGTGACCTAGCTTCATGATGAACGATGTGTTTTGAAGATCCATCGATATAGAGAACAAGCAGATCAGTCATAATGAGATGATTGATTTAACTTTCAATTTTAACCATGCTCCACTGATACTATAGCTTAAATTTGACTAGCCAAAGATTGAAAGAGAAATCTTCCCCGGCGGAGTTGCTAGAAATCTATGGTCTTCAAAAATTCACCATCAATCTCTCGATAATTTTGAACTGAAGAGAGTATGAATTAAGGTGTCGGTGTAATTTTCAGAAGACAGATGAAATAGTAGATAAAACACTACCCAGATATTTCGTCCTCATTTGGTGAGGATTTAGATCTGGTTCCAGGTTTCATATAGGCGCAATCCCCTATAATTAATTACTCCTCTCAATAAGTGAGAGAGAACTTTCGATTAAGATTAGTTGTTAGATCACTAAATACATAGTGTATAGTAACAGCACATAGAGTTTTAGAATTTAAGATTTATGAAATTTATCATTTTATGTAAATCGGATGGTTGGGGGAATGACAATGTGCCCGATCTAGATCCCATGGTTATCCGCCGTCATTATAGTCTATTTAGTCAGAGGAGATAGTTGACCCAACCTGATCGAAGGATCCTTATCAACAACACATGGATTACATCGTCCAAGAAATCCTTGTAGACTTGAGGTTGTGTTTGTCTAATGAGGCAGTCTTAAGTCACCTTACGGATGGTTATTTCTCTATCAAGTATATCACCTATGATTCACAACTCAAAGGGAGCATCTGTACCGATTAATATAATGCTAATGGAATGCAAAATATGATCGGAGGACTCGGCCGTAATTCTTATCTGGAGCATTATTGGCCAAGCCAGTCAGATGAGTGCGTCACGCCCTTAGAGATTGATTTAGAGTGAGCATGTTACACTTGATTTCATTGACTCCTTTGTCAAGTTTTATTAATTTGTCAGATAAATAATTGGAAGGTGAATGATTGAGTTTGATTTAATTATTTTAATGATAGAGTTTCATTTAAGCAGTTTCAGATTGCTACTTAATTTGATTTGAAAAATTGATTAATTTAAATATATTTAAGAGCTTTAGATCCTATCAACTATGTTTAGCTGTTAACAGAGGATTAGATCTAATGTTTCATCAATTTCTCAAATACTTCATTTGAAACTCTTATTATAGATTTTTAGATTTTTTCCTTTCACCAAGCACTAAAGCAAAGCGGCCGCATTCTGACACTCAATTTAAACATTCTAATGCCAGCTGCTGTATTTGAGACTTTATGTAGTGTTTATTTCTGAATTATGAGATAATTATAAGAGCCAAACTCAATAACTTAATTGGTTTAAATGACGATAATAATGCTATTAATAAAGATTATATATTGGTGATAGTCGTTGTTGACTATATTATGACCAATAGATTGATACTCTAATTAATTTTAATTTTTCTCTTCATGATTTCTTTGTTGTCCTGTGATCTGCCCTTTGTATTTTGCATATTGAAAGACTAGCAAAATTTGAAGTTACTCTATCAATTTTGACCTCTTGAATCCAATATTCATTTTTTAAGTTCTAAAATCTTAATATAATCTTAATATAATCAATTAGATTGAGCTTTAAATTTATGTCAATGCTACATAATTATAGATATATATATTGAATTGAAATTAACATTTATTTTATATATTTAATGAAAATAAAAAATGTTAAAATTTAGAATTAGAATTTTTATTTTTTAATTCAAAATTAAAAAAAATGTGGGATTTAAGTATAAATCACCCAATTTTTTATGAATTTATATATTTAATATCTAAATTTTAATATATGTTACAAAGCACTTAAAATTTTAAATTACAACAAATCATTATTAATATTATGTTTTTAAAAGTAAATGTATTTTATCTTAATTGAGATATTATAATATTATATTATAAAATATTAAATTTTATATGTTAGATAAATTTTGTGGAATGAGAATCAAAATTAAAATATTACATCAAAAATTATTTATATTAATTTTAAAATTTATATATTAATATGATTATAATATTAAATATTTTATAAATCTGAAAGTTCAAATTTAAAAAATGTAAATAATTTCTAGTGTAAATACCCGAAAGGAAAAAATGCTTATTGTCAACGGCGGCGAAACATCGCTGCGTCTTTCCTCGCCGGAATCCTCCCATTCCACGTGCAATGTTTTCGCCGGAGTTTTTCGCACCATCCCAGTCAAGAACTCATCCTCACCAACTTCTCCCCCACTGAACAGCTCTCGACCACCCATGGCTCTCTTAGTCCAGACCTCCCTTCCTTCCACTTCCACCTTTCCCCTCTACTCTTCGAAAATCCTCCGCAATCCCTTTTTAGCTGACCATATTTCACTGTCTCGCCGTCGATCGACTCTTTCGCCAGCATCCACATCTACGGCTACTCTGGTTCTGTCGCCGGTAAGCAGAACGAAGAAGGAGCTTGCCCTCTCAAATTCGTTAGCGGAGGCCGAGAAGAGCAAGTACAGCTACGAGGTGGAGACCCTAATAAATAAGCTCAGTAGTCTTCCCCCTCGCGGAAGCATTGCAAGGTGCCTCGAGACCTTCCGCGGCCGCGTCTCCCTCTCCGACTTCGCCCTCGTGTTCCTCGAGTTCGCCCGCCGTGGCGACTGGCAGCGTTCCCTCCGCCTATTCAAGTACATGCAGCGCCAGCTATGGTGTCGCCCAGACGAGCATATCCACGCCATCCTTATCGGGGTTCTCGGCCGTGAGTCCCTCCTTGATAAAGCCCGCGAGGTGTTCGACGAAATGCCAGCCCATTCAGTTCCCCGGACTGCCCTCTCCTATACAGCCGTAATTAACGCCTACGCCCGCAATGGACGCCATGAAGCCACCCTTGACCTTCTTGCCCAGATGAAGGCTGAGCGTGTTTCCCCTTCTGTGCTCACTTACAACACCATCCTCAATGCCTGTTCCAGGGCGAATCTACCATGGGACTCCCTTCTCAGCCTCTTTGCTGAAATGCGACATGCCGGGATTCATCCTGACATTGTTACTTATAACACTCTGATTGCGGCTGCAGGGGAAAGGAGCCTAGCGGAGCAGGCGGAAATGGTGCTGAGGACTATGCTCGACGCAGGCGTCACCCCAGACAATTCCACACATGCATACCTCGTTGATACCTTTGGGAAGCTCGGTCGCCTTGGGCGGGTGTCTGAGCTTCTTGCAGAGATGGAAGCCGGCGGGCATCTCCTAGATGCTTCCGCCTACAATGTGTTAATTGAGGCTCATGCGCGTGATGGCGAGGTGAAGGAGGCCATGGCTGTGCTGCGGCAAATGCAAGCGGCAGGTTGCACTCCACTGCTGCCATCTATAGCATCCTTCTGAATCTTTATGGTCGCAATGGGCAGTATGAATATGTGCGGGAGCTTTTCCTGGAAATGAAGGTGGGAAATACGGAGCCTGACGCCTCCACCTACAATATTCTCATTCAGGTTTTTGGCGAAGGAGGTTACTTTAAGGAGGTGATTACTTTGTTCCATGACATACTGGAGGAGAAGGTGGAGCCAAATATGGAAACTTATGAAAACCTAATTTTAGCTTGTGGCAAGGGTGGCCTTCATGAAGATGCAAAAGTTATTTTATCACATATGAACAGCAAGGAAATTGTGCCTAATTCCAAGACTTACACGGGTGTTGTTGAGGCTTATGGACAGGCAGCTTTATATGAGGTGAGCCTCCTTATGTAACAACAACAACAAGCCTTTATCTCTGGGGTCTGTTGCATGAATCATTTTTCTCCAATGTGTCGTATTAAATGTCCGACACATAGTGGCATACAAACTTGTTGTTGTTGTTGTTGTTGTTGTTGTTGTGTGTCATAGTTTCATTTCATCCTAATAAATTATGTTTTCTAACCAAATAATTTTAGGTCTGCTCTATCTTTTTAGCATAAATTTAATCTAATACATCTACTATCCTAACTAGGTCATCTAAAAGATTTTATGTGACCAAATCATCTAAGATGACTCTCTCTAATCTTATCTCACTGTACTCGACCTTATCATGTATATATTTGTTTCTCATTTGTCTCTAGTGTAAAGCTCATTGACTTGAGCATCCTCATCTCTGCAACACTTAACTTAATTGTATGTTTCTCTTTTATTGGCCAACATTCTATTCTATAAATCATTGTAAGTCTCACTACCATCTTATAAAATTTTCCCTCGGGTCTAAACAATACTTTCCTATTACACAACAAACCAGATACATTCCTCCAAGCCTCCTTATATATGTGAATCTTAAATTTGATGACCTACATTCACCAAGCATAAAATGACCTTTTTTTTGGCCAGGAAGCTCTTGTGGCTTTCAATACAATGAATGAGATTGGGTGTGTGCCTACAGTTGAAACATATAATTCCCTTATTTATGCATTTGCAAGAGGTGGGCTGTTCAAGGAGGCTGAAGCCATGATGATGCGCATGAATGGTGTTGGGATTCAGAGAAATGAGGATTCTTTTAATGGCCTGATTGAAGGTTATTGCCAGGGAGGGCAGTTTGAGGATGCTGTGAAAACATACGTTGAGATGCAGAATTCTAGGTGTAATCCTAATGAAAGGACCCTTGAGGAACTTTTGAATGTTTACTGTACTGCAGGGCTTGTGGATCAAAGCATAGAGCATTTTCAGGAAATTCAGTCTGCTGGAATCATGCCTAGTGTTATAGCACATTGCATGTTGCTGTCTGTGTTAGCCAAGCATGATAGGTACTTCTGGAGAAATTTGAGCTTTCTCATGAAATGCTACTTCTTTTGTTTTAGTATTATTTTGCATCTGCATCAATTTAACCGGGAAAATGTGTTCTATATAGTTTATCTTTGCTGGCATTTCTGGTTATTTTATTGGTAGTGAGATTCAGTAAATCTAGATTGAAAAAAATAATAATAATGCAAATCTATTAATACACTAATATTTGCAAGTTTGTAAAGATGTTTGGTAGCTAATTTCTATGATCAGCTCATTTGTTATTTCAATCATGAAATGTTTTGTAGCAACTGTAAGATTTAATAGGGTACTTAAGATAGATTAAGGGACTTGGGATTATGTTACTAATTGTGTTAGTCTTCAAATTTGTTACTCAAATCATAAACGAGGTTTAGTGGCAAAGAAGATTAAATAGATCAATCAACATTGATAGAGATGTGATTTTTTTTCAGTTTTTATCAATTAATCTATTATTTCTTTACAATTATCAAAATAATTGTTTTATGTATTAAGATAAGGATATATATTATTTATAAGCTTATGTTAGATATTGAGGACGTTCCCTTATCTCTTAGCTTAATTTGACAACTTATATTTCTTAGTTTATTTTATGATGTCGGCTTATCAAAAAATGCTATAGATGCCTTACAATACGATATATTCTTTCATGTTGAAACAAGTGAAATATCACTCACCTAATATTGTCTCTTTCCTATTATGCTCCCCGCCATATTTTGGTTAAGGCTCCAATTTCAAGGTGTTGCTCCCTCACAAAAGGATCCGAGGGTTAACAATTTATCAAGACAAAACTCATAGAAAAACCCATGCCTTCCACCACCTTTCTCTATATTTGGCAAGAATCAACCACTATGTCTCTCCTAATCAAGATCTACCTTACATGCATTGATGGAAACCCTAATTGGCATTTGGGGAACCTACATTGGATGGCAATACGTAGTTTAGTAGATACAAAGTTTTAGCTTGTATTTTCTCATTGAGTCACAAGTCAAAAATAAAATTTTTCTTCACTCTCCTAGGTTTATTAGATTGTAAGCTAGATGCAATAACTTTCATGATCAATTTGACATTAAACTTGGCAGGTGTTTGAATGTAGGCCTTTATCTCTCCTTGTTGATAGATGTTGATCATTAGTGTTAGTTCTCATGGGCCAGTGTACTTTATTTCATTTCTTTCTTTTTCTTTTTTTTTTTCATTAGCAATTCTTTGTGACTATGACTACGTGCTCATGTAATCTTTTCAATGACTAGTCATAAATTTTATTTTGCTTTAAAATGAAAATTGAATGGCAGTATGTTTACTTTTCTCCCCTTGCAACACTTTCATAAATTATTTCATGTTTTCTTAAACTTTGGTTCCTAAAACCTGGGATTATCTAAAAAAAAATTACATGCATGAGACCATTTGAGAAACCCTAAACACTCTACCAAAAGCTTTATCCTTAATATCCTACTGATTCCACAAGTTGTAATATAGTTTTTCTTTCCTTTTTGAATCACAGCATCTAACTAATTTAAGTTGTAGAAGTATACATCCAAATTTTGCTAGGATTCCCAGCATGTTTGGTGCCTGATTGTTCATCCGTTAGCTTGCCATGCAAGTTTATAATGAGACTTTGTAAATTCTTAGTTTCATTTAAAGTTAAGTCAGATGATTGCTTTTACTTGGTGTCATTTATAGGATCATCATTATCTATGCTAAGGGCTCCTTTGGTTGCTTTTAGCTAGACCGCATGCTTTATAAAGTGATGATTTTATTTTTCACTTATTTTGATTGTAAAATATGAAATTATATCATTATGAAGGATTTTGACAAAGTTGTAGATCTAAATTAGATTTTTTAGAACATCATCTCTAATTTCAAGAAACCAAATGAACCCTAGATGATTTGATTATTTGATAATGTTCCACAAAATTATAGTGAATAGATATTTTCACTATTAGCTCATCTCCTAGCTTTGGTTAGATTGAAAAACCTACAAGTTTAGATGTGAAGTACAGTGTTCATCTCCTCCACCATTTGGATATTTGGATTTGAACATGGAACTTACACAACAACAAGGCGATTGATTCTGGCCTTTGATTGATAGGAAATATTTCATTAGCTGCATTCATTTCTTTGATTGTTAACTTTACAGGCCTCTGTGTCTTGTGTCTCTAACTTCAGTTTTCTTTAGCCAAATGCTTGCATGGCTTTGAATCTTGCTGTAAGAATATACCTTCCTCTCACTATCTTATAATTAGTAAACATTTTGATATGATGATTGTCCTGTAATCAGGTGGGAAGATGCATATAAGCTTCTGAGTGAAATGAAATTAAATAGAATTTCTAACACTCATCAAGTGATCAGCTCAATGATTAAGGGTGATTATGATGATGAATCTAACTGGCAAATGGTGGAATATGTTTTTGACAAATACAACTCTGCTGGTTCTAGTTTGGGTTTAAGATTCTATAACACTCTTCTAGATGCCCTATGGTGGTTTAGTCAGAAGGCACGTGCTGCGCGGGTCCTTCAAGAAGCAACAGGAAGAGGACTCTTCCCTGAGCTTTATCGTCAAAGCAAGCTTGTGTGGTCAGTTGATGTGCATAGGTATCTGTTTTCTGTGTTGTTTTAACTGTTATTTTTGTTAGAATTGCTTTTTTAGATTTTTGAACATGGTGTGATGTGTGATTTAATGAGTAAATGGTCAAAATGGTTCCCAAACTTATTAGATGTGTCCATTTGTCTTTTTCTTTTCAATTGTTCAATTTAATCGCTTAAACTCATTAAATTTGAATCAGTTTGGTCTAACAGTTAATTGTGCTATTCTTTTGGACTGAAATTGGAGGAAAGCTTTTCATTAAGACAGTTTAGATTAATTTGGATTATTCTTATTGCTTATTATCAACTTAAACTAATGAGATTGATCCTGAAAATTCACAGATTCTCTTATTGGAAAGCTTCCCTTTACCAACTTCTATCACGAGAAATGATCAAACGGATAGTAGGACCAAATTTGTTCAGCTTTAGTGATTTGAAGGATTAAAATTATGACATTTATAAGAATCTGGGATTAAAATAGACACATCTAAAAATCTAGGGACCATTTTGCTCATTTACTCTACTCAAGTTTATTTTATTGCTTAGGATGTCTGTAGGTGGTGCTCTTACAGCGATATCTGTTTGGCTTCATAACATTCATAAAAGATTTCAAAGTGGAGAAGACCTTCCTCATCTGGCAACTGTTGTGGTGGCGTAAGTTTCCTCTCTCTCTCTCTCTCTCTCTCTCTCTCTCTCTATATATATATCATTCTGAGTAATTTGAAGTCACAATGCACTCCATACACTTCCTTTTTGACTTCTACTCAACAATAATACAAATTCTAGTACGATTTTTTTTTTTTTTTTTTTTTGGATTGAGCGGCTGTTAAGGAAATAAGGATTTCAACATTCTACTTGATAAACATAGAACTAAATCTAGATGATCCTCTGACTATTTGTATGTGGACAATTTAGTCCCAGAGTTTTACATTTGCTAATTTAGTCCCTAACTATATAAAATTGATCTAAATGATTCCTCATGTAGAAATAACAATACAAAAATTATCCCAATTTAGTCTCTCAACTATATGGATTCGATCCCAATTTAGTTCTCAAGAGTCTATTTTGAATTAATTTTATATATTCAAGGATTGAGTTGGAGAAATATAATACTCTAGGACTAAATTAACTACAAGTAGTCGGAGGACCATTTTGGGATTCAGCTCAAGATGGTCCCTGACTATTTGCATATTGTCGATTTAGCCTCTAAGTTTCACATTTCTCCAATTTAGTCCTTAACTATACAAAATTGATCCAAAATAATTCCTCATGTTGAAATAGTAATACAAAATTGATCCCAATGTAGCCCTCAAGGGATCAATTTGGATTAATTTTGTACAGTCAGAACACATTTTTGTGACCAATATTCATATATATTAAATGAAAGGGCCATTTACATATATAGCATACAATTTTTATATATTTATATATTTAACACCTAAACATAGATATATATATATATATATATATATATATATATATATCACCTAAATTTTTATTATTACAATAAAAATAGCATTTTTTTTATTTTTTAAAGTAAAATTCATATTTTGAAGCATAAAAAAAGGTGCTAATTTTGTAAATATCAAAATTTAGATGTTAGATATGTAAATGCCTAAGAATTGTGTGCTATGTATGTAAATTTCCCTAAATGAAAACATGACACTTAATAGGATTGGAGAAATAAAATTCATGTAGGTCATCCCGCGTAGTAGGATAAAGGCTTCTTCTTGATATTGTTGTTGATACTCATATATATTAAATGCAGACGAGGAGTGATGGAGAAAAGTACAGCGGCGAGGGCATTACCTGTTGCGAAGGCAGCCTATTCATTTCTCAGGGATAATGTGTCACAGTCTTTCCATTTTCCCGGATGGAGCAAAGGCCGGATCGTCTGCCACCGGTCCCAGCTTAAGCGTCTGCTATCAATGGCATCAGAAGAGCTTTCAGAGGATTCTATCAACATTACGGTTCCCATCACCGATCTGCGCTTCCCGCTCCCTGGAGCTCAAGTGAACACTCTAGTCTCGGTAGGAGAGAACGGAGAGTATTTGATGAGGGGCGGAGCGGCGATACTGAACCAGAGCTTATGGCAACTCCGGTCTGATTTCTGATGAGTAATGGCGGGAGGAGTTGAGCATCAGAGCAAAGATATACGGGGAAAGATGTTTTATCAGGATATTATTATATGTTTTTATATTGGGATGGATTTAATTTTATTATGCGTTAGCAAAATTATGGGATAATTTGCTCTCCTATAATTTAATGTAGTCGAGCTAATTCTTGTACATTTTTTTAATCATGTTGATAATTGTGATTTTTTTTTTCTTTTTTTTAAGATTTCATAGTTATGAAGATATTAATGAAATTTTCTTAAAGATTTTTTTAGGGTTGCAAATGAATCAACCTTTCGATAAGTTACTCGTGATTCAGTTCAATTAGCTTGTTCATGATCGTTTGATTAACTAATGGAATGAGCTTAAATATTTTATAAATACTTCGATTGCTAAATAAACAAACTTGAACAGCTTGTTTGGTTCATTTATATTCATGATCAGTATTATTTAAAGCTCATAAATAAATTCATTAAGGAGCTCAATTAATGCTCGACTATGATTAAATTAAGACTTCTTTATGAATAGTATCATTTAAATTTTTATTTTTTTAGGTTAATAAGCTTTAATTGATACAATTCATATAGATTTCTCAATAAATTGTTTGCGAATAAGATCGATTAAAGTTCGTTTGTTTCATTAAATGAGTTGTTTGTTAATAAACTTGATAACCTCAATATGAATTGAGCTTGTGAACACATTTTAAACAAGCTCAAGTTTAAACACAATTTTAAAAGCACGCTCAAGATCAATATCGGTTAAACTAGTTTGAGCTTAAATAATCATATGCTCAGCTCGGTTCGTTTGCAGCTTTAATTCTTGCTTGATACTTTTTTCATGATTATATTTATGAATATGTAATAGTTTATTATATATATATATATATATATATATATATATATATATATATATATATATTTTTTTTTTTTGTAATGA
>CM038216.1:192817750-192883147 GCA_021442155.1 Cymbidium sinense
ATCTAATTCCAAGTTTCTTATAGTGCAAACACTTATAGTTAATTACCCTCCCAATAAAGAGAGAGAGAACTTTCGATTAAGGCTACCATTGGGATCATAATGCGTAATGATAGTACAAGACGTGGAGTTTAAAATTTGGGATTTATGAATTTATGAAATTCATCATCATTAGCTTAAAGCGGATGGTTGGGAGAATGATGACGCCCGACGGATCATATGGTCCATCTGGGTCATCTACTACTAAGAGGAGGTAAACCAACCCAACCGGCGATCCTTATCAACAACGCATGGGTTACGCCGCCCAAGAAATCAGACCTAAGGTGGTTTTGTTTAAGGAGACGATTTAAGTCTACCCTACCATGAACTTTTGTCATATCAAGTATATCCTATGATTCACAACTCAAAGGTTAGAGCCATTGGAGAGCATACGAGCTACAACGTGATTATAATATAATGATATCATTACGGCAACCACTCAATCGGAGACTACGAATCGCATCATACGTGAAACCATCGCTTTCACCCTCAGGAGACGGTCATGCTCTTACTGTGAGATTGATTGAGAGCAACATAGAATATTTGATTTGACATTGACTTTGTGAGAATTTTCTTAATTTGTCACATTCAACAAATAATTACGGAAGATGGATTAAATGGAATTTACTTTAAGCTTTTAAAGATTAAATTTTATTTAAGCACTTAACACTTGGTAATTTATCCGATTTTTATATTTGTATTAACACTTGATTTTGACTAATTCACTTTGAGCTTGCAAGCATATTTTGATAGTAAGTATACCCTCCAGTTGAAATATTCATTCAGCACAGTCATCATCGGAGTTTATTGATTGCTTGATCATTTAATTTATTAGTTTAATAATAGGATCAAATCTACTCTTATAGAACAAAATTAGCTTCTTAGATATTTTAATAAATTAAAATTCTTAAAATGATTGAATTTTTAAGTTTTGTTAACCCGACCCTGTGGACCAAACTAAGAACCCACAAACATTCTCGACATTAAATTTAAGCATTCAAAGATAGTGTATTTAATAATTCAAGTAATTTTATTTCTAAATTATAAGGTTAATTTCATATTTTTATTTAATTCCAACTTAAATTCCTTTTAGACATTAAATTTTGCACTATAAATTTTTATATTTCAGGACATACATGTATTTCTAACTTAAATAATTTCATCTAATTAATGAAATCATTGACTTTGAAAATCATAATTAGAATAAAATTTCTTATTAAAAAGAAAGTTTTTCATTCGTGTAGAATTTAATTTAGTGTGTTTATGTAATTACAAAAATTGCATAGATTTCAACTTCATACTGATTCAAAATATTGCAACTTTCCTTATACTTAATTTGCTAGCAAGTTAAATAAAAATAAAATGGTTGCTTAGCTTATACATATTAACAGGACTTTACATTTTTGTTAATCATCATATTCAACTTTCATTCTCACCCATAGACAAGCTATTATACCCCTTTCAACTTAGCTTATTGGATGTGAGCCTTAATCATACTTGAATTGTATTTGCATTTCAAAGCTAGACTTCAAGGTTGTTGCAAGATTCATGTGATTTGATCATGTGTTCAACGAATATACTCTTAGATTACTCGACATGAAATATTGCAAGGATTATATTCAAATCCATTGAAGCTATCAATTCTTTGCAAACTTTACTCAAATCTCTTTAACTCTTCTCAACTCATGTAATTGAAGTTAAGTATGAGATATTTGTTCATTAAAATCCCTTCATTATATTGATTATCATACTATTTGGGATCACCGAATGTCTTCATCTATCACTAATGAACCTTCGAATATAACATAAGTTTTAATTTGAAGCTTTCAATTTTATTATTTCTATCCATTCATTATGTTGCATAATGATTTATGTGTTATGGCAAGCATTTAATCCCACTACAGATGTCATTCAAATCACTTTAACCCTTTCAATATAATTGTAATACTTTGAAAGTTTACAAATATCCTATTTATATTTCTCTTGCTTAAAGAGTGAATTTTTAGTTTCAATATTAATGATAAGTTACTTAACTCGATGCCTAATATAAGTTGTAATAAGATTTGATTATTCAATTAAAAGTCATTCTTATATTTTGGGTCATCAAATGATGCTCATCCTCTCCTTATAAATTGAAATGCTATGGGAGCTTCATTCCATATACTTGAGTTTGAAGTTCATTATAGTTCAAAATTTGGGTAGGCTTTCCATTTGCATGAAATTTTTTTATAAGCACTTTTCCTTTTCTTCTCTTTGGTTTGATGTTTATCTTTATGTTTGTTATGTATTTCTTTATCTAATTTCAGTTTAGATTTTTTTCCCTTTAAATTTATCTAAGTCTCAAATAAAATTTCTATAGATTCACGCCATACATAGTACATCTAAACTATTTTTTGCTGTCAATGATAATGATAATTATTGTTAAGACTGACCAACTTTTTCAATCGTATTATAATGAGTAATATACCTTCAATCACGTGATAAAGAATATATATATGTAATTTCTACACATTCAAACCTCTATATTTTTTTTTTTTCTAAGTCCAAAATTCAATCAAAATTTTAGCAATATTACGGCATCATCCTCGCATAGGAGGGCTACATCAGAACTATTTTGGCTTACCCATCACGCCATAATGAATAACGTATTTTCAGTTTACCGATCGACTTTCAATTCACTCTTAATGAGCACAACAATGCCTTTAATCACATGCATAAAAGCAAATATATATGCAAATTCTACATATTCAAGCCTCCTCTCTTTTTTTTTTTGAAGTCTAAAATTTACTCAAAATTTCAGCAACATTTCAACATAGGGGAGCCACATCTAAGCTTTAGCTACTCAAGACACTCTATCGAGAACGATCGCCAGAACACCACAACGATTTTATCTCATCTCTAATGAGCCACATACTGCAAACCTACATAAAGAAGCATATATACATATTTCCATTTTCTTTATATATACACAATCAACCACAATAATAATAAACTGGACTTGATGGTTATAGCTGTTGCATCTTCATGAGTCTTAGTGTAATGTTGGCACAATCAGCAACTATGTATCCATTAAATTTCTAATCTTCCCATATTCTCATCAATCACACAGCCCTTGAATGATGGATCGCTCAGATCCTTGAGCTTCTTAGGTTCATCAGCTTCCGTCAAGCTCTTAACATAGGAGAAACCATACTTACTCGACAAGAAGGGATCCTCGCCAGGGGTCTCTTGGCCCCTTTTTTTTCAATCAACAAAAAAAAAGCTTCGGCTTTAAAAAAAAAATGGAAGAGAAGTGCGATTGGGTTGTTTGCGGCTCGAAAGGGATTGAGAGAGGGTTTTTTTTTGCCTGTGGTTTCTTGGTGGTTTGAGTAAGATCGAACGGGAGAAGGTGGAGTTGGGTCTGAGGCCAGCGCCAAGGAGGGAACAGAGGAGAGGTCTGTTCCGTCGAGCGTCGATCGTCAGCATCGGAAGGGAGGTGAAGAGGGCTAGCCAGCCAATGAAGCGAGTGGAACCAGACGGGAAGAAGAGTGGAGAGAGGAGGGCTTGCGGAGAGCCAACCCGAGCAGCCGTGCATGCGTTTTTTGGGAGGAATTGGGACGGGAAAATTGAGGAAGCTTGAGGTTGAGGCCCCTTTGAACGAGAAAGCGGGATTAGTTTTAGGAAGATCGAACGAAGAGAGACGGGATCAGTTGAGGGAGACGGGAGAGAACGAGAGAGTGGGAGCAGTTTCGTTCCTTCGGATCGAGCGAGCCTTTGTGAGGGGATGAGCCGAGCGAATGCCGAATGGAAGGGAGCGTGAACCGAGCTAAGGAGTTGAACGAACCGTGAACAGGGTTTGCGGCCAAGAGAGATTGAATTGGGGTTTTAAGGCTCGGCTATTAAATGATAACTTAGATAGATATTTTATTTAAGTGATTAAATTAATCCCGAATTCAAAATTTTGTATGACGACATCATATAGCTAATATATGTTGATTTAAGATTATTTCAATATTCCAGACGGAACGACATAATCCGTTGGACGGAGGTCGTTTTGAGGTTTAATCGCCAATTTCACCAACTGCATGATAACTTCCAACCGCCGTTCACATAAACTTATCCACGAGACGTCATTTGATAGGTTTTGGCATTTCGACGCTAACGGCATAATCAATTTCGCGAACAAAAGTCATTTGGACATTGTCGCTTCCGATAGCATGTGTGTCGACGTGAGACGGATTTCTTTCTTAATCAATTGTCAATTATGCAATATGCATATTTCGCTTTTGATGTTCGAATGATGGTGAGATCCATTCATCGATCACGGTCATTTCAATTATTTTCGCTTGCATTTTGAGCCCAATTCATTATTATATATCAAAATACAATTTTGTGAGTTTTAATTTAACTATACATATATGAAGGTCAATATATATATATATATATATATATATATATATAGAGAGAGAGAGAGAGAGAGAGAGATTTGCCAAGAATAGATCAGTAAAATTTTTTATTTTTCCATATAGAATGACTTGTTCTGACTTCTTTTTTCTACCGCATTTGGGTTGCAGTTTAAAGTTGTAATGAACCTATATTTTTGCATTGGGATCAAGATATTAGAAGTAGACATAAATAATCAGTCATATATTCAAAATAAATGATAATATAATCCTTAAGAATATGACCTATTAATCAACTCTACCAACCCACCATCTAATTTAGAAGAATAACTTAGTAACCTAAAAGAAATGATAGATTGATAAATTTAAGTTAATTTCAAGAGGTAGTTGATCCAATACCAAAATACTTATTAGAACACATGAGTCATATCGCCCAAGAAATCAGAATTGAGCTATGTTGTCTGGAGAATTTCATAACTAAGAGAGAGTTTTCATCATATCAAATGATTCATTTCGAGCCATTAGGAGCATCGTTACATCGCGATCATAATATATAATGGAGTACCAAACCAGTCGAGGACTCACGAATGCAAGCCTATTACCAAGTCAATCAACCGAGACAGCCAATTAGCAAGAGATTGAAGAGTAACATAGACAATACTTGATTTGACGGCTTGTAGTTTAATCACCCTAACAAACATGGAAGGTGAATAGATTAAATTTGATTTAAGTTTTTTAATGATAGAGTTTCATTTAAACAACTTCAAATTATAATTTGATTTGAAAAATTGATTAATTTTAATATGTTTAAGAGCTTTAGATCTATTGTCACATGACAGAATCAATTTCTCAGATATTAAAACTAATTATTATGTTTTGTTACCCAGCCCCTAAGACTAAACGGAAGCAACCCGCAAACATCCTCGGACATTGAATTTAAACATTCAGTAGTGGGGCCCATGTAGGTGTATTTGAGACTTTATGTAGTATTTATTTCAAAATTAAAGATTGAGATTTTCATTTAATTCCAACTTAACTGCGATTTTTTTGAATTAAAAATTGCAATCAAATCTACAAGCACATGCGTTTTATATTTTAAATTTAATTTCTTAATTAGTGATTTCGTTGATCTTGAAAATCATAATTTTGAATGAAGTTCATTAATTTTGTATTGAAGGAAAGCTCCTTCATTCGCGACATTTAGTTTAGTCGCTTTTCGCTTATACAAGAATTGCGAGATCCGGTGATGATGAATTGAATATAAAGATATCATACAAGTATTCAATCCATTCATTGAAAAGCTTTCTTTCTTGAAGCACTACAAGCTTCAAAATATATGTGCAAATCATTCTCTTGTCTTGCATGTATTTCAACATATAATCAAGAAAGTGATTGCCTAAAGACTAAATATATTTAGAAATATATGAATAATGTATGAAAAGTCATATTAAATTTAAATGCTTACAAGTTTGACATGAATGAAACTACAAATCACTTTGAAACATGTGCAATCATTTCTTTGAAGTTCATTACATGCTTGTTGTTGAACTTTCAACTTCATTATCAATTTCTTTAAACTTCCCTTTTTTTTATCGATTCAATTTATGCATCGTGATGATGAACTCTATTTAAGTTATCTTTAAAGAGTCATGTTTATACATATCGTGATTCTTGTTCTTAATGAGCTATTGAATTGAACATACTCATTTGAAATCGATATGAATTCCATCATCATTTGAAATGACACTCTACTGCAATGTATTTTACTTAACTACTTTTATTGCTCAAACATATTATAGCAATGTTTAAACATTCATTAGAAAGGTTATGAAACATGCTCATTGATAAGTTGTATGATTGTATTTTTTTTAAATAACTATGACTCCCTATAAGTGTTTGTATTTATTTTATGCATTTGTAACTTCACATTTGTTATGCTCAAAACTTTGATTTAAGTCTTTCATTTTAATTCCATTTAGACTCTTTGATTATCTCTTTTTCATTTTATTTTCTAAAAATTGACAAAATTGACTCTAAGATCATCCGTGAGAGCTACAGTGTTTTGGTTTTCTAGATGCCTCATGAGGAAGGAGGTCTCTTGACATCAGTTTTCATCTCGTCTCATCCTACACGAGGCCTTCAAACATGAAAAAAGACATATAATGCAATATATATTCATTCCCTTTTTTTTTCTAAGTCTAGAAATTAGATAAAATTTTGGTAGCATTTCATCTATGGGACATCTGGATATTTACTTGCCTCCTCAAAAAAAAAATTTGGGGAGGGGGGTCTTCTCATTCTCTCTTCCCCTTTATTCTTAATTTCTCTTATTCTTCATATCCAAAAAAAAAAAAAAAATACTTCTCTTACCATTGCTCAAAGTTGATTACATTCAATTTTCTTCATCATTCAAATCAACTATTAAGGTTAGAATTTTTTTTTAATCTTGATCCACTTTTATATGTTATTCATTATCAACCTTAAAGGATGAACTCTTAAAGGTGTTGATTGGTTTTAAGCTCTTATGAGAAAAATATATTGAATAATTCTTTCATATATATTAGCTACTAAGATTTAAAGTATAAGTTCATGCCTAAAGAAATAGTTGATTCACCAATAATAGTCATGTTAAATTTATTATATCTAATCTTATAAAATTCATTACTTAAAGATTCATTAATTGTGTACTCATTACTTAAATTCACCAATATTACTCTTGTTAAACTTTATTACTTAAAGATTTATTAAGAATACAATGCTTTACAAGCATTCAAAAATCCTTTTTTTACTTTATGAATACTATAAGGTTCAATTTGGGAAATAAATGAAAAAGATTTATTTGGTCTTGCAATTAAGATTGATTCTTACTCATTCTATGTATAAGATCACTTAAGATATGTAACTTATTATACTTTCATCCTTTTTGAAAACTATGATCATACATAACTTGATCCATAACATATGGTTCTTGTTGGGTTACTCTGTTTTCAACATTTTGTTTATTCAAGATAGGCATATTTTTCAACATAACCTCAATATTTTCATTTTTTTTAACTTGAGAGAAGAAGAATGGTTAAAATCATTAAAAGTCACCATGTGTTGGTTCTTCAACAATTACTATACTTTAGATAAATATAATAAAGAGCTATTTAATTCAAGAATTCAAAAGGAGCAAAACTTTGATGAACTATTACCAAATTTAGCTATATTATCTTTATCATTATTTTAAAAATGATATTTATAACTAAAAAATTTCGTGTTCAACATTTGGATTGTGATCACCCATAATTCATGAAGTGTCCTCTAATAATTTTTAAACAAGTATACGGTTTTTTTACTAATATATGCTAAACTGTGGTATCTATAAAATAATTATTCTACATATACCACATAATTCTTATGTATTTACATATCTGACACCTAAAGGATATACTTATCTAACACTTTTCTATACTTAAAATGTGTATTTCACTTTTAAAAGAAATATATGATAATTTTTTGATGTGATATTGATTGCTGTTATTTATATAAGAATTAAAATTTAGGTGTTAGATATGTAAATACATAAGATTCTTGTGGTATGTATGTATATCCCTCATATAGAAAGAAATACAAGCATATATATATTTTTACATTCACATTTTCTCACACCCACTAAACCCTCATGGGCATGTCTTGAAACCTGTAGAAAGAAATGCAAGCATATATGTATTTTAACATTTGTATTTCCTCTCTCTCACTGGGCATTAATGGGCCTTTAAACCCTCAAAAAAGAAATGCAAGCATATATGTATTTTTACGATTTTCTCACATCCACTACCCTCATGGGCATTTGGTCTTAAAACCAGAAAGAAATGCAAGCATATATATATTTCACATACGCATTTTCTCGCACCCACTACACCCTCATGGACATTAGCGGGGTCTTGAAACCTGCAGAAAGAAATGCAAGCATAATTATTTTAAGTTTGTGAAAGTGGAATCAAAGTGTTATGGAGGAGTCTAAAATCTTAAAAATACTGAAAATTTACTTTTCTTTAGTTTTGTGATGTTAAAGAAGATGATCCGTCTTGATTGAAGTTTAAATTTCATAGTTAGAAACTAAAAATGTGAGGAGAATGAATGTTTTCCTTATGATATATATATATATATATATATATATATATATAATGGGGGGGTCTTCTCATTCTCTCTTCCTCTTTATTCTTAATTTCTCTTATTCTTCATATCAAAAAATAAAAAAAAATACTTCTCTTACCATTGATGCTCATAGTTGATTACAATTCAATTTTCTTCATCATTCAAATCAACTATTAAGGTTAGAATTTTTTTTTTAATCTTGATCCACTTTTATATGTTATTCATTATCAACCTTAAAGGAAGAACTCTTAAAGGTGTTGATTGGTTTTAAGCTCTTATGAGAAAAATATATTGAATAATTCTTTCATATATATTAGCTACTAAGAATTCCAATTAGTGTTTAAAGTATAAGTTCATGCCTAAAGAAATAGTTGATTCACCAATAATAGTCATGTTAAATTTATTATATCTAATCTTATAAAATTCATTACTTAAAGATTCATTAATTGTGTACTCATTACTTAAAATTCACCAATATTACTCTTGTTAAACTTTATTACTTAAAGATTTATTAAGAATACAATGCTTTACAAGCATTCAAAATCCTTTTTTTTTTACTTTATGAATACTATAAGGTTCAATTTGGGAAATAAATGGAAAAGATTTATTTGGTCTTGCAATTAAGATTGATTCTTACTGTGTAATTCTATATGTATCACTTAAGATATGTAACTTATTATACTTTCATCCTTTTGAAAACTATGATCATACATAACTTGATCCATAACATATGGTTCTTGTTGGGTTACTGCTTTTCAACATTTTGTTTATTCAAGATAGTCATATTTTTCAACATAACCTCAATATTTTCATTTTTTTTTTAACTTGAGAGAAGAAGAATGGTTAAAATCATTAAAAGTCACCATGTTGGTTCTTCAACAATTACTATACTTTAGATAAATATAATAAAGAGCTATTTAATTCAAGAATTCAAAAGGAGAAAAACTTTGATGAACTATTACCAAATTTAGCTATATTATCTTTATCATTATTTTAAAAATGATATTTATAACTAAAAATTTTGTGTTCAACATTTGGATTGTGATCACCCATAATTCATGAAGTGTCCTCTAATAATTTTTTAAACAAGTATACGCTTTTTTTACTAATATATGCTAAACCGTGGTATCTATAAACAATTATTCTATACATATACCACATAATTCTTATGTATTTACATATCGACACCTAAAGTTAGATATACTTATCTAACACTTTTCTATACATAAAATGTGTATTTCACTTTTAAAAAAGTGATATATGATAATATTTTGATGTGATATTAATGATGGTGTTATTTATATAAGAATTAAAATTAGGTGTTAGATATGTAAATACATAAGATTCTTGTGGTGTATGTATGTCCCTCATATATATTTTTGCTTTGAAGGAGATTTTCTTTCATTCGTATTTGATAATTTTTTTGTATTTCCTTTTTTATCGGATATATGATCCTACTAAGAAATTGGAAAGGTATACTATTCATGATGATTAAACCCTCTCTTCATATGGAACTTGGTGCATATGGACCAAAATGGAAGACTTTAAGGAAGGTGATCTTATTACATCATCAAAGAAGAACTTATGTTATTTTTGCAATTTTTTCCGCTAGCTTAAATATGTTTTATTTTAACTCCGTTAGTTTTCAAACTAAAACCATGTAATGATTTGTAAATTAATATTATATAAATGCAATAGAATTGGATTGGTTCATATCTTCTTGGTTTGTTTACTAAGTTTGAGTTAATTGCTTCTCTGGAAGTAGCCTATGACCTAATCCTCGCTATCACTGGTCTTGTTCATGAACTTTTTTTTTTGAGAAATGCTATTATGTTCTTTTTATTTTTTACTAATAATATCTATCTATGAGTTTCTGATTGAATAATATTATATTAAAATTTTTGACTTGAACTAGCACTTAATCCTATGTGCAATAAGATTAAACTATGTGAGTGTCGCCTAGAGAATATCACCGAAAGCATTTTCTTTTGAGAAAAATTGGTTCATCTTAACCTCCTCTAATTTTAGTTATTCTTTGTTATTTAATTTTGGATTTAAACAAGATTTAACTTAAATCCTACCAAATAGAAATTTTGGTCATTTTAAAATCTATTGCAATCAAAATGATACTCTATGATCTCATCTTAGCACAATGATGATGCATGATAATAAATGAATATTTTATTTTTTGTAGTTATTTTTATAGGAATATTGATGAATTATTTAATAATGATATAATATTTTATGTATGAAGGAGAATTGTGTGAGGTATGAATGACTTTATTTGCATAAAGTTTTGTGTAAGAGTTGAAGTTGTGATGGCTATGAAGCCAATAACTAACTTTTAGATAGCTAAGAGAATTGTATGATTGAAGCTATGAAGTTGGATTGCAAAAACTCCATGAAAAAGCCAATGGGAGCCCTCAACCTTGTTGAAGGGGGGAGCTTCTATTTGAAGTTATACAATAAAGTCATCACCTTTATTATGGAAGAAATAAATCATCACTCTTAATTTTGGGACCATTCATCCTATGAGGAAGAATGTGAAGAGATACATCATGAAAAATGAATGTTGGTTGCATGCACTTGTGGCATGCCTTTGTTGAAATTCTTTTGATTTTGCATGCTTTGTAATGATTATAAATATCCATATAATATTTTAAAATAAAATGATGAGTTGATTTGCTTTGTATTGGGTAAGATTTGATGGTCTTCATTAAGTATTAAGATAATATATAGAAAGCTTTGCCAATGTAGAGGTGCTCTATTATGATATTTTTCTTATGTAATCTTTGACAATTTCTTCTCAAAGGAATAATAATTCTATAATATAATAATGAATGTTATCTCCCTCTTTCACACAAGTAATAAAAACCCTCAATTCTCTAATTTGATTCCCTTTTTATAATCCTCACATGATTTTCCTCAAACTTCAAGGAATTGTATCCTCTTTCTTCAAAATGGCTCTCACAAGCTCATCCCACATCAAAGCTCTTGCAATCTCCTTGATGAGCTACACCATCATCGTCATGATTTTCTTTGGAGTCCTCTAATGGTCTCCATTGAAACCTTCATTTGTGATCATATTAGCACCACACAATCTCTTCATGGCCTCATTATACATGACAAAATGGATAAGTTTAGTGTATTACCTTTATTCTTAAATATATAATTTGCACAATTTTAATGTATGGCACATTAACTTAATTCCTCTATAATTTGCACACACTTGTGCATCTCCTTTATTCTTAAATATAGGAACCAACAAACTCTTTCTCCACTCATCTGACATCTTTTTATTCTTTAAAATAACATTAAAAAGATTTGTAAGCCAAGAAATTCCTTGATCTTCTAAACATTTCCACACTTCTATTGGAATATTATCCGGTCCACTTTTCCATATTTCATTTTCTTTAAAGCTTCACTAACTTCGCATTTCTTAATAATGACGATAAAATGAAATTCTCTATTTTTGTTTAGAGTATTAAGGTTGCTAAAATCAATCGTACTTTCAGATCCTTCATTGAAAAGTTTATTAAAATACCTCATCCACTTATTTTCAATATCTTTTTCTAAGAAAAGCACTTTATTATTTTCATCCTTAATACCCCTCACTTGAACTATGTCTTTACTTCCCCTATCTCTTTGGTTGGCAAACTTATACATACATCTTTCACCTTCTTTGGTATCTAATCTATTTTATAAATCACTAAAAGTTAAATTTTTTGCATCATATATTACTTTCGTAGAATCTCTACAGGTCATTTTATATCTTTCCCAATTCTTCAAGTTTTACATCTAAAACCAAGTTTTATAACAATGCTTCTTATTTCTTATATTTTCTTACACACTCTGACTCCACCACTAACTATTCTTATTAAAAGAAATTTTTCCTTTAGATTTGCCAAGCACATCTTTAGCAACTTGCTTAATTTCACTTGATATTTTTGCATAATATATGAACATCCCAAACTCTAATTTCTTGTAGCTTGCACTTAAAATATTTTTACTTGTGTTCTTTAAGTGTCCCCATTTAATTCCTAGATAATAACTTAGTTTGTTTTTCTTACAACCTTTCATCTTAAAATCTAAAACTAATAATGATGTTGGGTACTTAAAATTTCACATGGACCTTATAATCTTTACAATCTAAACGATATATTTTTCTTATCAGAAAATAATCAATCTGTGTTTTACTAGATTCATTTTTATAAGTAATAATATGTTCATCTCTTTCTTAAATAAAGTATTAGCAACTATAAAATCATAAGCTAAGGCAAAATCTAATATAGTCCTACCTTCTTCATTAGGCACTCCAAATCCATAACCATCATGAATACTTTTAAAATCTTCTACCACTCTACCAACATGTCCATTTAAATCTCCCCCAATAAATACTTTTTCTTCAAGAGGTATCTTTCATATTAATCCCTCTAATTCATTCCAAAAATTTTCTTTTGAGCTTACCTCCAAACTTACTTGAGGAGCATAGGCACTTATAATATTGATAATGTTAGTATCAACAATAATATTTAAAGCTATAATTCTATCTCCACATCTATTAATACTTATAACATTATCCTTCAAACATTTATCTATAATCACACCTACACCATTTCTAGTTTGACTTTTACCTGAATACCAAAGTTTAAAACCTAAACTATCAATCTCCTCACCAACCCATTTAGTTTCTTGAACACATAAAATATTTATCTTTCTATGAACCATAATATCTATTAATTCTATTAATTTACCTGTAAGAGTACCTATATTCCGAGATCCTAACCTAATTCTAGTTTCATGGACTAACTTCTTTGCCCGCATCTGTCGATAATGTTGGAACCCTTGTTTATTTAACTCACCTGCCGATGAAATTTCTAGCACATTTTTCATCAGATATTTATACTGACATGGTAGAATATGAACAAACACTGAACTGGGTAAATATATTGGTCAATTATTCCAAGTTGGGTACAAATTTTTTTGAATGTCAAGGACCCAAGACAACTTAAAATAAAGGCGACATGGTGCATTCTTATTGATAGCGAGTTGTTCAGAAAGTCCATAACAAAGATGCATTTGAGGTGTGTGAACAAAAATGAAGTCCTTAACATAGTGAATGAAGTTCATTTAGGAGAATGTCGAAGTCACTCTAGAGAAAGTTCAAGGAATTTTGTGAACAAAATATTGAAGAAAAAATTTTTGGTTAACTTTGAGAAAAGAAGTTGAGGACTATTTGAAGTGATGTCTCCATTACTAGAAATTTGCTTTTATATAACATTAACCCTCTCAAAACTCCAATATGCCCATGGTCATTTGCAATGTGAGGAATGGATTTAATTGGTCATTTCCTTCCTTCAAAAAGAGAAAAGAAATTCATTATAGTCATGATCAACTACTTTACAAAATAAATTAAAGGCACTTGCAAAGATTGTAGTGGAGATTGCTCACAACTTTATTTGGATTGATATTATTTATAGATATTGACTTCTCAGTGTGATCATCACTGGAAGATCATCAAATTTTTCCGCCAAATTAAGGGCATGTGATTGCCTTGGTTCGCCATACAAAGACGAATGGGTTAGTAGAAATAACAAAAAAAAAACTAATTATGAACTTGTTAATGAAGAAAGTAGAAGTCATCGAAGGCAAATAGGTTGAATTGCTACTATCAATACTTTTGACGTTACGGACTACTCTATCAACATTTATTAGATAGACTTTTTACATTCTATCATATGATGCAGAAGCAATATTATCTATGGTGTACAATTTGTATAATCAAAGAGTAGTCACTGCATCAAATTTTGAGGAGGAAGAACTTGATAATTGGATGAATGCTAATAAAAGTAGAATGAAGCCAGTGCTTGATTTATTGGAGGAATATTAGATGCACCTTCAATAAAGCAAGAAAAAGTCAAGATAAGGGTTGTAAAATTCTATAACTAAAATGTCAAGGAAAGAGTCCTCAAAGCTAAAGACCTAATTTTGAAGAAAATAGATTTTGCAGCTCATCAGCATGCACGACAAATTGTACTTCTTGACAAGTTATGTATACAGTTGAAGAGCAAATCAATGATGGAGCATGCAATCTACAAAACTTACATGGGAAAATAAGTGTCAAGGACATAAGAGTGGAGATGACCTTAAAATATGTTGCCCATAAACAACTCTTCTTTTTCTGATATTTACAATCTTATTTTTTACATAAGAGTGTATTCGATTACTAAATCTTTTGTCATAATGTGAAAAAGTTTATTTGAATTTGATAAATGAAATAAATGCTTTCAAATGTAATTTAGAGAACGTCATCCAAGATGAATACTTGGGGAATTGCAACCGCCACAACTTGATGAATACTTGACAAGCTAGAATATTTGTCTAGCTAACTAATACTCATGGAACTGAATAACGACAAGCACAAACACTCGGGAATAAACTCTATGTTGACTAATTTGAGTTGTTTGATTAATTTGACACGCTCTAACTTGTTTGATCATTTTAAGGATAGCCAAGTTTGCACAAGCAATGCGATTGGGGTGGATTCTCGATTACTCAACCAGAGTGAATCCAAGTTTAATTTTAAAAAAATTAAAAGTTATACAATGTCTCTCGCTATTTGAATTCAAAAAAATTTGGAAGAATTCACAACCTCCGCTCATCACCTCTTCTATATTTGGTCCCTACAAACAACAAGCTTCCATGATGTCTAACCGCCTTGTTAGGAACTCTTTATTCTCTTAACTCTTTATATAGAGCTCTTCTTCCCAATAGTCTTGGGGAAAGAATAGAAGATTTTGAATCCAAGGATAATTTATCTCTAACTTATCCATCTTCTCTTGTACTTTCTCTCCGTTAATGTTACCACTGTTTCAGTTCATATTTTTTTGACCATACTTCACATTACTTTCTTCCTTAGCTAGTATATTTCTTTTAGAAGTATGATATTATGACATCCCCCTAGTCATGTAAGGGCTATGTTTAGTTGAATGGATAGTTTTTGTTGAGATTAAATAGGTGGTTGAAGTCTTTTGATAAAGAATGGCTACTTGGAATTCACATTGACATTTCAATGCCACCCAGGGGAAGACAACCCTACCCAGTGAAGGTTTTATGATTCAAAGGGAGTTTAATTCTGGCTTTCATATATTTGGTTTGTTTTGCTTTTTTGAAGAGGAAGTTGATGGTAATTTCTGATAGATTTCAGTCCGTGTTTCACCTGTGTGGTATTTGTTATAGGAAATTATGACTCCTATATACATTTTTTTTTTTCACAAAGCTTTAAATGACCTACTTGAGCTAACAATCGTATGTGCTTACTTTTGTTATATTGTAATAGTAATCACTTTGTTATATTTATACCACCATTTTGTATGGACAAGTATCATGGGAACCAATAAGCATCAACATTTGGGTGTTGAGCAATCCTTTGTCTAACTTGGGTGACATCTTATGGTCTCCAACCTCTAGCAAAGAGTCTAGCTTGTTTTACTTATTATCCCTCAAAAGATTTAAGCTAGTGGTGGAATCGTCCATTGGATTGAGCGATTGCTAGAACCAATTGATTCCTTAAGATGATATAGCAGAGTTTGATACCAGAGTTCAAAGGATCTTTAGACATTTATCTAGTTTGAAGAGTATGTGTATGGTACTAAGCTCACCAAGTCTCTAGGCATAAATTGAGAACTATTTCACTAAGTTTATATAAACAAATAGTTGGGAGTGATGAAGATGAGAGTAACCTAGGGATAAATGATTTGGCTATCATTTTGAGAGCTGATCAGACTTAGCAATAATATATGGCAACACCAAACAATTGGTGATGATCGGCAATGGTGACACGATTTGTGATGATACAAACTACAAATAGCTTGATACGCTTCTAACCCAAAATGTGGCTTATCTTTTATCTATAATTCCTCAAGAGGTCACCTATTCCATGTGTCCTATTGTGAGCATACTTGATTTTGGAGTTCATAAGAGAAATACATCCATTGCATCCAAAAAAATGCCTTACATGCAATGATATAAATCTTTAATAATAGTACTCTTTTTGTAAGACAATTAATATCTAAGTGTCAACCCTATTAATCTCTCCATTCTCATGGAACCATATTAATTTTTTTTCTTGTAAGTTATGCTAAATTTACATATTTTTTTTTTCTTACTTAAATAAGATTTGTGATTTAAATCTAGATGCATTTCCTACCACCACTTTGTATAGACAAGTATCATCATTGGATTATAAACATACTTAATTATAGAATTTAAAAAAATTCACTCATTATACTAAAATGAGCTATATATATTATATACTTAATTATTAATATTTTTAATAAATAATTTAAAATATTTTATTTTTTTTCAAAACTTTAAGTTAATTTTATTTACATAATAAATAATAAAGATGAATAAAATTTTAGATACATGTTATTATTAGAATTAGGGCGATATAAATGTAATTTTTATTTATCTTATAAACTTAATATGTTTATCAAAATAATTTTACAATAAGAGATTTAATGATTAAGGATTTAATTCAAAACTTTCTGAATAATCGGATCGATGAACTTTTATTTTTAGAAGGTATTATAAATATATATAGAAAAAATGATTGAAACAAAGAAATATAATTTATATTATTTTATTTTAAAACTATTAGAAGTAATATTGACTCTATAATTACTATAACAGGTGTTGAAAGATTTTTTTTATCATGAATATAAAAAAATAACGAAATAAAATTAGAGATTAGTGTATAAATGATCAAAAGATTATTTATATTAAAAATTATATATTAAATTAAATTAATAATTATGTAGTTGTTTAATGCTTTAAAAGTAATATATACGTCAACTATAAATTTTTTATTCATATATATATATATATATATATATATATTTTTTTTTTTTATAAATATATTCTAATTTATTAATTAAACGTGTACTCAAAAATGCCAAAAATCGTGCCTGTATTCCTTGCTGGTTTTGACTTTTGACGCGTACACTTTGTTTCCTTATGTGAAATTATAGGACAATATATTACTAACCTTAAATAATGATTCAATGATAATATTATTATTTTAACTTGAAAATTAAAGATTTCAAACATAAAAAAAATTAGAATGATTTTGTTTTTAGCCGATTTGGAGTGATCATAAATCAAATCGAATTATCTTGAGATCTCGATTTATTTATATTTTTTTTAATTTATATATAATATTTATCAATTTGTAACTGCAAATTATTTTTAAAATTAAATAGATTGAGTTGTAACTTATAATTTTTTTTAAAATATAATATTTTATAAGTATGAATATTTTTATAAGAATATTTCAAGCTAATCTGCTCAAATCGACAATTATAATTATTATATAAAATGATGTATAAGACCAAACATTTTATGAAGAAAAAAAGATTGACAAATAATAATAACTACTGATCTTAAGAAGGTCATGGCTTAAAACTTTAAAGATATGAATAATACTGATGTGATTAGGTAGGAAGAAAATTGACTCTTGCCGAATTTATGAGTTATTATGCAAATGGATTGAAATTTAGTGTTATAGAAGAAAATTAAACTTAAAGCAAAATAATAAAGACCTGAAGATACATACGACAGATAAAACAAGAATTTAGCAGATTATAATATATACAAATAAAATAATGTGGCTTTAATTAAATTATTTTATAGAGATTCTTCTGATGATTTTATCGATTAATTTTTTTATTATTACATTTTATTAATGCATTAATATTATTGTTTTTATTTTATTTAAAAATTAAAATAAAATAGACTTAAAATTAGACAAATATATATTTTAATAAGAATATAAAATAAATTGATCTCAAATAAGCTCAAAAAATACACCAAATAAGAATAAATTAAAAAATAAACAAACAAAATTAATAAAAGATTATATAATTAACTTTTTTTTATAAAAAATAAAGTATAATTAATAATATATTTAGTGAGAAAGATAAAGATTCAAAAATTAAATAAAATTAATTTTAGATTAACTTTAAAAAAAAAAAGAAAATAATAATAACTTCAATCGGGATTTTTTCAATGAATGTTTTTTTTTTATTGATTAGACATCGTTAATATATTATTTTTTTATTATTATTCATATCTCTTTTTTTTAATAAAGAAATATTAAATATTTATTAAAAAAATATAAAAATAATTATCTGAAACATTAATATATTTTATTAAGATATATAAAAATAAAATATATTTTAAAAAAAAAAAAAATTTAAAATATAATTATAAAAAAAAAAAACAAAATTTCATAAATTTTAAAATACAAAAATTTTAAAACTATATAATTAATTGAAAAGAAATATAAAGGGCAAAAATATAAGATGTAGAAAAATAATTGAATGGTAGGAAAGAAAAATAATACTTAATAAAATACTTTCGCTAGAAAGAAAACTATCTAATATATTAAAATAATCCCAACCATGAGCCTTATTTATCCATTAGCTATACAAAAAACAAAGAGATATTCCAGATTTTTCTATATAAATATATTATAATGAAAATATATATATATATATAATATATATATATATATATAAAATATATTTTTCTAAAGAAATATCTTAGTGGAAGAGTTGATATAGGTGTTATAAAATGTGAGAAGTTGGTGTTATTAAACAAAGATTATGTAGGCAAATTAATAATTATGGAATCATTATAATTTTGATTGATAAGTTGAGTCTCATCTCTGATTGAATGTAGGTATTTGCGACGATAACAAGCCGCGAGGATGCTGCAATATCAAGGTATGATGAGACAAGAAGTGAGTTACTTCGATGTCAAATTATGCACCGTTGAGGTCATCAACGTGATCTCCAATGACTCCCTTCTTCTACAAGATGTCTTAATGAAAAGGTCTAATTGGCTGTCGAATTATATATAATTTCATTTTTTAAAATGATATTATCAAATTTTTATTGAAATAAAACTCGATATGAACTCTCAACTATTTACATGTAATCAATTTAATCTCATAATATCATATTTCATAATTTAGTTTGCAGCTATACACAATTGATCAAAATGATCTCTTATGTAGAAATAGTGATACAAAATTAATCATAATTTAATCCCACTACACAAAGTTCATCTTAATTTAGACCTCAAACAACCATTTTAAATCAATTTTATTTAATTAGAGAAATATGATATTATGATTAAATTGGGACTATTTTGAAATTTAGCTTATTATTATTATTTTTTAATTTCAATTGCAATGTATAAATTTTATAAAATTGCTCAACCTTCTTTGGGAGCTACATACTGGATTCGCTCTACTATGGCGCTGGAGGCATTCCCCGAAGCGCTACACATCCCGCCTAATTTACGCCAAGTTCTACCGGATTGACTGCAAGATTCGGATGGAGAGTGACAAGGTGCCATTGTAGAACGGCTCTCTGGCCATTCAACATATTCCTCCACATTTTCCATAGTTGGCTTTCGACCGCATCGATAGCTTCTCGTCCTATTAAGACCTCGTCAAAGGCCTTGTGATAGGTAGTAACTATCATCTTCGCCATTTTTCGCCTTTATTTATTGGTACTAGTCGCTTTGTCCAATCTCGGATGCTAGAGGTGGCACCATCATTGGCTTGGATTGTGAATGGTGGCTGGCACTAAGCATGGCCCTTTCGAATGTGAAGTATTTGGTGGAGGCAATTAGCGCATGGAGAAAATCATGAAGGTGATAAAATTGAGACCGATCAATTTAGAGAGAGAAGGAGAAGAGATGAGGGAGGTGAAGGGGAAGTGGACTTTAGAGGCGGTGGGATTTTCTTATCCAGCTAAGCTAAGGGTTTTGAGGGTTCAATTTGAGGGTGGAGGCGGGGAAGACGGTGGCATTGGTAGGAGAGAGCGGATCGGAAAATCGATCATTTCATTCGCAAAGGTTCTATGACCCAACACCGCAAGATATTGCTGAGTGAGCATAAAGAAGCTAAGGTTGAATTGGCTCGACAGATGAATGGTGAGCCAAGAACCAGTGCTTTGCAACTTCCATAAAGGAGAACATTTTGTTCGCAAAGAAGATGCGACAATAGGAGGTTGTGGCATGCCAAAGTTGCTAATGATGAATTTATCTCCCATCTACCATCCGGATATGACACACCGGTATGTTCATTAACTTCTTTCAAGAAATTATAAATTGTTTTGTTAAATCTCTCGTATTATTTATAATGGTTTTATTTAGATAAATGATTCTTCGACAAAGTGAGTATCATTGTCTAAGTATCACGAGTGAGTGCTCTTATTCAAGAATTTCAATTGCTTTGGCTTAGTTGAGCCAACTCATGCAGCTATGTCCAAATTAATGGCTGCTCAGCTCACTTGCACTAAAGACAATAATCTCGAGAGTGTGTTAGTATTAAGCCAATGAATATGTAGATGTCACCTTTGAAAAAGTTCTTCGCGTGTATAGAAATTTTTCATCATCCTACATTAATAAATGTCATACAGTGGTCAACATTCATGTTAAAACAATATGAATTGTATTGTAAAAAAAGAATAGTGATAAAAAAGTTCTTATGATAATTGGATTAAAAAGTATTTAAAGTTTATGTTTAATAAGTTATGTGAATGCATATATGATTTAAGTCATGAATACTTTTATTAATCTCTTTTAGCTGCTAAATTTTCAAATTACTAACATATTTAATCGGTCATTCTTCCCTGACATCACTATAAACGCCATGCAGGTTGGCGAGAGAGGGACTAAACTATCCGGAGGGGAAAAGCAACGGATTGCCATTGCACGAGCTATCATCCGATCCCCGAAGATCCTTCTACTAGATGAGGCCACTAGCGCGCTAGACACTGTGTCTGAGCTCGCCGTTCAATAGGCTCTTGAAACGGTTTCTATTTGTCGCACCACGATAAGTATCACCCATCGCCTCTCCACAATTCGTAAATCTGACAGCATCTTCGTCATCCAATCCAGTCAAGTCGTCGAGTCAGGCTCCCATGATCATCTCATAAGCTTCACCAATGGCCACTACTCCTATCTTCTTCACCTTCAAGAATCCCAACAGTGTGCTTACTCTTCTATGAGTGTCAGCGAAGCTAACTCCACCATTAAATCTCACTCTCATAGAAATCAAAACTTCAGTGGCCAGTCATTACCGAGTGGCTCCATGACTATTAAAGGTAATCGTGTTAGCTATGAAAAGAAAGACACGAAGAACACAAAAATACTTGCACCATCATTCTGGCAGCTTTTTTAATGAACACGCCAGAATGGCGTCACGTAGTATTGGGTTGTGCTTGTGCTGCGTTGCTTGGACTACCCAACTTATTATATTCATATTCCATTAGTAACATATTAACAGTTTACCTTGATAAGGATAAGTCAGATATTACCACAAAAACGAGAACTTATTGCCTAATCCTATTGGCAATGTCAGTGTTAGCCTTCGTTATTTACGTTCTTAAGGACTATAGTTTTTCAATCATGGGTCAGTATTTAACCAAGAGGATTAGGGAATCGATGCTTTCTAAGATATTAACGTTCGAGGTGGGTTGGTTTAATCATGAAAATAACTCTACCGGAGCCCTCTGCTCAAAGATATCCAAAGATGCTCGTGTGATACAGACATCGGTTGGAGATCGCTTGTCTCTTATCATACAGACGTTATCGACAATACTTATCGCCTATACGGTAGGGCTTCTGATGGCATGGAAGCTTGCGCTGGTTATAATCTCTGCGCAGCCCATAGCCATTGCATGCATCTACGTAAAAAGTGTACTTTTAAAGAAACTTTCGCGGAAGGGAGTGAGCGCTCAATCAGATAGCAACAGATTAGCTGTGGAAACTGTTCAAAATATACGCACCATCACCGCCTTCTCTTTACAAGACCGTCTCCTTCGCAGCTTCATGGTCGCACTAGCTGTTCCCCGCCGACACGGGATCCGACACTCTTGGTTTGCCGGTACTCTTCTTGGCTCCTCGCAGAGCATCAGTAATATTTTGTGGGCGCTTCCCATTTGGTACGGCGGCATCCTGCTCTCCAACGGCTCCATCACCATTAAAGCATTCCTTCAGACCTTGATAATTCTCTCCAAAACTTCACATACGATAGCCGATGTTGGCGCCATGACGACCGACCTCACTAATGGAATTAGCTCAGCTGCTGGTATATTATCCCTTCTTAGACGAGCCACTCAAATTGATCCTGATCGTCGTGATGATCATCACGCAGCCAACTTCATGATCAAGGGTGTAATTGAACTCCGTAACGTCTCTTTTTCCTACCCGTCTCGCCCAGAAGTCCAGGTTTTTCACAGTTTATCCCTATCGTTCGAGGCAGGCCACTCTACTGCCCTGGTCGGCACCAGTGGCTCCGGCAAGTCCACTATCATTAGTCTTATCGAGCGGTTTTACGATCCATTGGACGGAGAGATCTGTATCGATGGCCGGAATATTCAGACCTATCATCTGCGGTCACTGAGAAGGCGTATCGCGTTGGTGGCGCAAGAACCGACGCTATTTACCGGCACGATAAAGGAGAATATTTTGTTCGGAGTGGAGGAAGCCAGCGATGAGGAGGTGGAGGCCGCAGCGCGAATAGCTAATGCGCATGGCTTCATATCTGGGCTGAAGGATGGGTATAATACAGATTGTGGGGCGAAAGGCCTGCAATTATCCGGCGGTCAGAAGCAGCGGGTTGCCATTGCGAGGGCGGTGCTAAGAAATCCGAGCATCTTGCTCCTGGATGAAGCAACGAGCGCGTTAGACGGAGAAGCGGAGAAGCTGGTGCAGGAGGCCTTGGAGAGGGTGATGAAGGGAAGAACCACGGTGGTGGTGACGCATAGGCTCAGAACGGTCAGGAACTGCGACCTCATCGTTGTGGTCGAAAATGGCGTTTTGGTTGAGAGAGGTGATCATGCATCATTAATGGAGATGAGGCCCGCTGGTAAGTATTATGGCTTAGTCAACTTACAGCATGGACAACAGAAACAGTCTAATATAAGCAATGTAACATAAAATATTAAATTAAATATATTTTAAGTGGCCTGTCATAAATACATGCGAATGATGCACCTTATGAGTAATTGAATTAATACATTAATTTTTTTTTAATTCTTTAATTTTATTTTTTATTTTCATAGTTGTATTTTTGTTATTGTCGACTATATAATCACTACAGAAAAAAAATATTTTCAACAGCATTTAAAATCACCTATTATGACTGTTTAAAAATAATTGCAACGATTTCAAAATCACCACACACTCGCTTTTTTTACTTTCCGTCATAGCTATTTCTCTTCTATTTTAGAATCAGAGTGAAAAATAAATAGTAGTGATATTATATGACGTTTATAACTGACATCTTAGTTGTTCTAAAAGCAGTAAAACTGACAAGAGTTGCAGAATAGTGACGGTTCAAATCACAATAATTATTCTAGAATTGTAGCAGTTAAAACTGTCACAAATTACTCATAATCGTGACAGTAATAACCTCCATAGGTGGCACAAAAATTTAAAAATAAATAAATAAATCTCATGTTTCTCCATTTCCATTCGTGTCATTTAATTTAATAATTATACAAATAAGCATATAATTTTGATAATTACATATATAAAAAATATTACATACATAAAATTTGCATATTAATGAATGAAACCACTATTACTTGACAAGAGAAAATTGTTCCTTCATCAATTAGGATATCGTGAAAATAAACTTGCTCAACTTAAGATATAAGGAATTAAAACAAGAAAAAACAACTATATCAATCAAATAACTAGATAATACTTCATACATAAAGTATCATCTCAACTAATGATTGTTAGATGCTAATACAAATGATCAAATAAATAACTACATCAAGCAAATAATTAGAGAATAGTTCAACACATATAACAAGTATCATAAATGTTAAACATGAAATAAGAAACAATAGTTGCATTATAGTCCTTTTATATGATCAGTCTTTATCAGATGGCTCATTGGCTCCCTACCAATATAAATTTAACTAATATTATTGAAATTCTACTAATGATAATTATTAAAAAAAAGTTATAAATTGAGAAATTCTATACCATGTGCGAAATACGAGGAGGTGCATTGTGCATCTGAAATTGTTGCATATACTGTCTCATCTCATCTCCCAAAGAATTGAGACTTTTAATTCTGATTTTATTGACCTCATCTCCTCCCCAACAAACTGGGCAATGATGTTACCTGCTACTTTCTCCTGTGGTAGTATGCTATGAAAAAAGTACTAAGTTGGGGTGAGTCCAAATCCCTATGTTCGTACTCTTCCAGGATATTCAAGATCCATTATCATCATAAATACCATTTCATTGGCCTCAATATTATCATCCTCTCGTGTCAACCCTTCCTCTGCAAGAAGTCCACATGCTTGCTCCCATGTTAAGAAAATAAATGTTATTTATTTTAATTCAAATAATTACACACAAGAAAATTATTAAATAAACTTAATAATACTTATATAAATCTAGCATTCTCTATAGCGGTTAAAATTGACACAAGAGTTGCAGAATGGTGGTAGTTTAAACCACCATAACTGTTCTAGAATTGTAGCAGTTAAAATCGCCACAAATTGTCCAAAATTATGGCGATAATAACTATCATAGGTAGTACATAAATTATATAAAAAAAATCTCATGTTTCTCCATTTCCATTTGTATCATTTAATTTAATAATTATACAAATAAGCATATAATTTGGATAAGCATTATAAAAAATATTTACTTGGAGACCAGAGTCATCCTTATGCGCTAACTCTCCATAGTTGAAGCGTATCTTGAATAGCACGTCTCCTTTTGTCTACAAACAGAGCTCACATGACTCATCATGTGAGGACATGTATGCTTTTTTGCATTCTCGTTATTCTTGGCCACCCTCTCCTATAAAAACTTGACTTGACTTGACTTGTATGCTCACTGATGTAGTTATAGAAAGAGGGATTATATAAGATCTATTTTTAACGAGTAGCTATATGAAAAGTAATAATAGAAATATTATAAACTACTCTCGAATAAGTGGTGAGGTCTACAATTTTTTTTTCAAAAGTCAAATCTCCTTTCCGTGTTGTCTTAAAGTCAGTCAAGAAAAAATGTTATATTACGGCCATGAATTCTTTGAAAGTACAATTTATCAAATGCAAGTGTGGCGGACTAAAAGGACTGACCTATTGGAATACCCCCCAAACCCTAAATCAAATCAACATTTCTTCAATTACATGAGTTGAGAAGAGTTAAAGAGATTTAAGTAAAGTTTGCAAAGAATTGATAGCCCGCCAATGGATTTGAATATAATCCTTGCAATATTTCATGTCGAGTAATCTAAGAGTATATTCAGTTGAACAAATGATCAAATCACATGAATCTTGCAACAACCTTGAAGTCTAGCTTTGAAATGCAAATACAATTCAAGTATGATTCAAGCAATAAGGCTCACATCCAATAAGCTAAGTTGAAAGAGGTATAATAGCTTGTCTATGGGTGAGAATGAAAGTTGAATATGATGATTAGCAAAAATGTAAAGTCTTGTAGTACATCGCCATAATTGCAAGGGTTCATACTCATTTTTTCTTATTAATAATATAGCAATTTTAATTTTGAATTTTAATGTGAGTTAGTTCTTGTATATCATATTTAAATTTCACACCAATTTAGAGTACATTATATATGTAAGAATCCTTATAATTATTATTATTATTTTCAAACGATAGAACAATGATTGAATGTTGCAACTAAAAAAAATTTTTAAATGATCACAATAGATTTCGCTTTTTTTTAATGCTACCATTAATCAAATACTAGAAGTATAACAATTACTAAAACACAAACGATAATTCAAAAAAAATCCTTCAAAGCAAACAATAAGAGGAACACCAAGAAGGAGGAGAATCAAACTTCATTTGAAAGGATCATATTTTCTGCTTATTGTTAGAGATACACATATGTAAGTGCAATAAACAAGTTTAGACTTAATTTTTTTTATTTAAAAAATGTTCAAGTATATATATATATATATATATATATATATATATATATATATATATATATATATGAGTAGTAGATAAGACACTACTCAGAGATTTCACTCTCATTTTGTGAGGACTTTAGATCTAATTCCAAGTTTCTTATAGGTGCAAACACTTATAATTAATTACCCCTCCCAATAAGTGAGAGAGAACTTTCGATTAAGGCTAGTCATTAGATCGCTGAATGCGTAGCGTATAGTAACAGCATGTGGAGTTTAAAATTTGGGATTTATGAATTTATGAAATTCATCATCATTAGCTTAAAGAGGATGGTTGGGGGAATGATGACGTGCCTGATCTAGATCCTATGGTTCCGTCATCTCGAGTTGTCGTGATCACTAGTGCAAGAGGTAATAAACTTAACCCAAGGATCCTTATTAACAACACATGGGTTACGCCGCCCAAGAAATCCTTGTAGACCTAAGGTAGGCTTTGTCAAGGAGACGATTTAGTACAATGAGAGGACATTTTGTCATATCAAGTATATCCTATGATTCACAACTCAAAGGGGAGCCATGAGAGCAGAAGCTACATTCCGGATTATAATATAATGATATCATTAGCTACAACCACTCAATCGAGAACTCGTGAATCGCATCATGTGAAGCTTCGCCGGCCACCCGCTAGAGACAATGTCATGTTCTTACTAGCGTGAGATTGATTGAGAACGAACATAGTAGAATACTTAATTTGACATTGACTCATTTGTGAGCTAGAGTTTTCTTAATTTGTCACCTTCAACAAATAATTGCAGAAGGTAGATTAAATGGAGTTTGCTTTAAGCTTTTAAAGATTAAATTTTATTTAAGAAGTTAACACTTGGTAATTTATCCGATTTTTATATTTGTATTAACACTTGATTTTAACTAATTCACTTTGAGCTTGCAAGAATATTTTGATAGTAAGTATCCCCTCCGGTTGAAATATTCATTCAGCACAGCCATCATCGGAGTTTATCGATTGCTTGATCATTTAATTTATTAGTTTAATAATAGACGATAAAATCTACTCTTACAGGACAAAACTAGCTTCTTAGATATTTTAATAAGTTAAAATTCTTATAATGATTGAATTTTTAAGTTTTGTTAACCCGAACCCAGTCTTAGGATCAAACTAAGAAGCAACTCACGCAGCATTCTCAGACATTAAATTTAAGCATTCAACATAGTGTCGGGCCTCATGCGGGTATTTAATAATTCAGGTAATTTTATTTCTAAATTATAAGGTTAATTTCATATTTTTATTTAATTCCAACTTAGCCTGTGGAGCTTTTTTAGACATTAAATTTTGCACTATAAATTTTTATATTTGAGCACATGCAAGTATTTATATCTTAGATAATTTCATCTAATTAATGAAATCATTGACTTTGCAAATCTAATTATAATAAAATTTCTTAATTTTTGGATTAAAAGAAAGTTTCTTCATTCGTGCAGAATTTAATTTAGTGTCACCTTCTGTTTGCTTGTACAAAGCATTGCAGATTTGGTGGCATAGATTTCAACTTCATACTTTCGATTCAAAATATTGCAACTTTGCTTATACTTAATTTGCTAGCAAGTTAAATAAAAATTAAATGGTTGCTTAGCTTATACATATTAACAGGACTTTACATTTTTGCTAATCATCATATTCAACTTTCATTCTCACCCATAGACAAGCTATTATACCCCTTTCAACTTAGCTTATTAGATGTGAGCCATATTGCTTGAATCATACTTGAATTGTATTTGCATTTCAAAGCTAGACTTCAAGGTTGTTGCAAGATTCATGTGATTTGATCAAGTGTTCAACTGAATATACTCTTAGATTACTCGACATGAAATATTGCAAGGATTATATTCAAATCCATTGGCGAGCTATCAATTCTTTGCAAACTTTACTCAAATCTCTTTAACTCTTCTCAACTCATGTAATTGAAGTTAAGTATGAGACATTTGTTCATTAAAATCCCTTCATTATATTGATTATCATACTATTTGGGATCACCGAAAGTCTTCATCTACGCTCACTAATGAACCTTCGAATATAACATAAGTTTTAATTTGAAGCTTTCAATTTTATTATTTTTATCCATTCATTATGTTGCATAATGATTTATGTGTTATGGCAAGCATTTAATCCCACTACAGATGTCGTTCAAATCACTTTTGCCCTTTCAATATAATTGTAATACTTTGAAAGTTTACAATATCCTATTTATATTTCTCTTGCTTAAAGAGTGAATTTTTAGTTTCAATATTAATGATAAGTTACTTAACGATAATATAAGTTGTAATAAGATTTGATTATTCAATTAAAAGTCATTCTTATATTTATGGGTGGGTCATCAAATGATGCTCATCCTCTCCTTATAAATTGAAATGCTATGGGAGCTTCATTCCATATACTTGAGTTTGAAGCGCATTAAAAAGGAAGGAGATTATAGTTCAAAATTTGGGTAGGCTTTCAATTTGCATGAAATTTTTTTATAAACACTTTTCCTTTTATTCTCTTTGGTTTGATGTTTATCTTTATGTTTGTTATGTATTTCTTTATCTAATTTCAGTTTAGATTTTTTCCCTTTAAATTTATCTATGTCTCAAATTTCAGTCTAAATTTCGGCAGTATTTCGACATCATACATGCGTAGGCGGCTACATCGGAACTATTTTGGCCTACCCGTCACGCCATGATGAACGTGACAATTAGTATTTTGAAGCACCTCGACCAACTTTCAATCCTGTTATGCCATAATGAGCATAACGAGGCCTTCAATCACCTGTATAAAAGCAAATATATATATAATTTCTACACATTCAAACCTCCTCTCTATATTTTTTTTTCGAAGTCCAAAATTCAATCAAAATTTTAGCAATATTACGATATCATCCTCGTATAGGAGGGCTACATCAGAACTATTTTGGCTTGCCCATCACGCCATAATGAGCGTAACGATTGGTATTTTGAAGCACCTCGACTGACTTTCAATCCCGTTACTCCTTAATGAGCACAACGATGTCTTTAATCACATGCATAAAAACAAATATATATGTAAATTCTACATATTCAAACCTCCTCTCTTTTTTTTTAAAGTCCAAAATTTACTCAAAAAAAGACATTTTAACATAAGGGCCACATCTAACAGCTTTAAGTTTACTCGACACTCTATTGAAGTGAGTGTCTGCTGTAACACCACAATATTTTCATCTCATCATCTAATGAGCCACGAGGCCTCAAACCTACATAAAGAAGCATATATATATATATATATATATATATATATATATATATATATATATATATATATATATATATTTCCACATTCATTTCTTTATATACACAATCAACCACAACAATAAACTGGACTTGATGGTTATCTGCATCTTCATGAGTGTGTAATGTTGGCACAATCAACTATGTATCCATTAAATTTCTAATCTTCCCATATTCTCATCAATGAGCCCTTGAATGATGGATCCTTGAGCTTCTTAGGTTCATCATCAAGCTCTTAACATAGGAGAAACCATACTTACTGACAAGAAGGGATCCTCACCGGGGTCTCCCTTTTTTTTCAATCAACAAAAAAAGCAACTTTAAAAAAAATGGAAGAGAAGTGAGATTGGGTTGTTTGCCTCGAAAGGATTGAGAGAGAGGTTTTGGTTTTGCTGTGGTTTTGCGTGAGTATGATCAATCTGAAGGTGGAGTTGGTGCAGGCCGCATGGAGGGAACAGAGGAGAAGTCTGTCACAGCCGTCAATCGATCGGGGAGGTGAAGAGGCTAGCCACCAATGAAGCAGAGTGAGCGACGGGAAGAAGAGTGAGAGAGAGGGCAGAGAGCCAACCCGAGCATCCGCTTTTTTTTGGGAGGAATCGGGATGGGAAAATGAGGAAGCTTGAGGTTGAGGCCCTCGAATGAGAAAGTGGGATTAGTTTAGGAAGATCGAACAAAGAGAGATCGGTGGGGAGACGAGAGAACGAGAGTGGGAGCGGCTGTTCCTTCTGGATCGGAAGCCTGAGGAGAAATATTGAGTCCGCGTAGTTTTATGGACTCAATCCATGGCCAATGCGTCCACTATTTTTTCCCATTTTAGTGGTTAACGAGCGAACATATACGACGTAACGAATTATGATCACGTTATACACTTCCCACCCGGTAATGTTCAAAAGCGGAGAAGAAGAACGAGATGATCGTCGTTTCGACATTCCTCGCCACGGCTTTAGTGCTTTCGACGAAGGATTTTTCTCGCCTTAGCTCCGTTCTCGATCGCCCCGCCTTTCTGATATAGTAAATCAAAATTGAGGTATTGTAGGTGACTACATGAGGTATTTACACATGCATTGACTTGAGACTCTGTTCTTCTCACTGTCCAGTGAAAGATATCCAAGCAGCCATCAAATTGCTTCCATTAGAATTCCCTAAACATAATCTCAAGAAACAGGCAAAATAAGCTGAAAAAAGAAGTCCCAAAATGATCTGTACCCTCTAAATAGGTACAGAGAGTACATATGCAAAATATCCACCAGAAACCATCCAAGCAGCTCCCAGATTGCTCTAATTGTAATGTAATGAACATTATCTCAAAGAAAAAGGCAAAATAAACTGGAAAAAAAAGTCCATAAATGCTCTGTACCCTCCAAAGAGGTACAGAGAGTACAGATGCAATAAAACACCCAAAAAATATCCAAGCAGCCATCAAATTACATCCATTGGAGTGCCCTAAACATAATCTCAAGAAACAGGCCAAATAAATTGAAAAAAAAGACCCAAACGATCTGAACCCTCCAAAGAGTCAGAGATGGATGGAAAAATACTTAGAAATCATCCAAAACTTTCAAATTGCACAATTGGAATGTAATGAATATTATTTAGAATCTAAATAAACTGGAAAAAGGCAATAAACGATCTATACCCTCGAGAGTGCAAAAACATATTTATCATATTATTTATCATACAATGATTATAAGGTTCTGAGGGGATTAACTCAAGCTTATGAGCTACAACAACAGTCGAGAAAATCCCCAAATAAATATCTAAACATCTTGGTGTGTTAAGTTAAAGAGAGTCATCTTTGGAACTCTAAAGCACTTAAAAGATTGTGCAAATAAGAAGAACACAAAATTGGATGATGTCATGCATCAAAATGTTTTCTGAAATAATCATCATCTTAGTACCCTTCAACCCCGATTGATTGTGGAGTTCGAGTTAAATTCCTGCATGTAGAACATCGTATTAGTTGATGATTTCTTACATCATCGATGTGTGATATTCTGTGCCTACCTCTGAAAAACACTCTGGCATAACAGAGAATGGTGATGCAACTTGTGACGAAATACGTTCAGCAACACTATCAGACTGTACTTTGGTTTCTGCAACAAAAAAAGTATAAGGGTTTGAAGATTAACAGCAATATTTAAAATACTAAAAACTAATACAAATAGAAAATTACTCTTGGCTTTCTTGGATCTCTCCCATATCCCTTAAGCCTTGGAAACACCCTTTGGACGCTGCTTAACCTGGATCCTTTAAGATGTCTTTTCCTTATCTGTGGTTGACTTCTTCTTCTTAAGCGTCGGAGGAGAATTCTCACTTATTATAGAGACATCATCATATAGTTTTTAGGGATCTAAGCATATAGTCCTCAAAGACTCTTATTGCTCCGGCTCCACGCTTATTTGATATGCATATCGACTTATGTGTGAAAAATAATAGCATTTCCATCGTTTGCCACATCTCTTACGCGAATACAATTTCGATAGCGATCTTGATCGAATATTGTTATAAGATGTCTATCACTCATCAACCAAGAAATGTTTGGAATATGAGAATGACTTAATTGTCTCTTCGATAAAAGGCTACTCAAATAATATATTTTGCCGATGATGATCACTCTAATAAGAGGGGCACAAACAAGATTATATTTATTGAGTTGATAGCTTGTATAAAAAATTATCACATCCCCAAAATAATCATATTCTATTCTTGACATGCCATTGCTCAAAAAAAACTTACTAAGCAATATGACTCATCAACTTGTACTTCCCATGCAAACATCCCATCTGCTGCTTGCCTTTCCTTAAACAACTGTATTAATGCATTACTGTCACCATTCACAATCCTCGATCTTTTCTCTTCCTGAATAAAATTGAAAGCATCTCTTTTGTGAACCCGATATTCTCTAACTTCCTCGGTTAGATAGATGAATGCATCGCTTGCTCTAATACCGCCTCTTTGTCTTCTTCAACTTTCTCATCTAATGCATCTATGTGATCCGAGAAGATGTAGGTCACAGGCTCCAAAGAATGATTATGACTTTACGTATGTTTTTAATCGCCCAATTCCCTCCTCCAAATCAGAGAATCTAATCATGGCCAACCAGCTTCTTGTATCAACTTTCAAATTTTGTTAAGCCATTTAGACGACTTCTTCCACCAAATTTTTGCATATAGAAAATCTTTTGATTTCAATTTCTTTGAGTTTGGCAAATAACTAGTATGGTCCTTCCGAACACTAAAGCCAATTTGATGTGCATAGTCACAGTACAGTGCATACTCTTTCGTTTCATTCTGAACAGTGGTGCGAAGGAGTTTTCCCAAATTTGGGTCATTAGATATCACGACTTCGTCATCGCATAGCTCATTGACCGCATTTACCTGGCCAAAGAAATACAAAAATATGTCACAAAATACAGATGCAAAAAACACCCATAAAATATCCAAACAGCCTCAAATGCTTCCATTGGAATGCCCTTAACATAATCAAAAGAAGTAGACAAAATAAATTGGCAAAAGAAGGACAAAAATAATCTGTACCCTCCAAAGAGGTATAGAGAGTACAGATGCAAAATATCCACTAAAAATCATCCAAACAGCCTCCAAATGCTTCTAATGGAATGCCCTAAACATAATCACAAGAAGTAAGAAAAATAAACTAGAAAAAAGACCATAAATGATCTGTACCCTCAGGAGAGGTACAGAGAGTACAGATGCAAAATACCCCCCCAGAAATAATCCAAACAGCCTCCAAATGCTTTCATTGGAATGCCCTAAACATAATCAAAAGAAGTAGGCAAAATAAATTGGCAAAAGAAGTTCCTAAATGATCTGTACCCTCCAAAGAGGTACAGAGAGTACATATACAAAATACCCACCAGAAACCATCCAAACAGCCTCCAAATGCTTCCATTGGAATGCCCTAAACATAATAAAAAGAAGTAGGCAAAATAAACTGGCAAAAGAAATCCATAAATGATCTGTACCCTCCAAAGAGATACATATACAAAATACCTACCAGAAACTATCCAAACAGCCTCCAAATGCTTCCATTAGAATGCGCTAAATATAATCAAATGAAGTAGGCAAAATAAACTGATAAAAGAATTCCATAAATGATTTGTACCCTCCAAAGAGGTACAGAGAGTACATATGCAAAATATCCACCAAAAATCATCCAAACAGCCTCCAAATGCTTCCATTGGAATGCCCTAAATATAATCAAAAGAAATAGGCAAAATAAACTGGCAAAAGAAGTTCATAAATGATCTGTATCCTCCAAAGAGGTACATAGAGTACAGATACAAAATACCCCCCAAAATCATCAAACGACTTTCAAATTACTTCCATTGTAATGTAATGAATATTGTCTCTAGAATCGAAAAATAAACCGAAAATAATATGTACCCCTCGGAGAGGTATAGAGATGATGCAAAATACCCCCCCTCCCTAATCATCCAAGCAGCTCCCAGATTGCTTCCATTGGAATGCCCTAAACATAATCAAAAGAAATAGGCAAAATAAATTAAAAAAGAATGACATAAATGATCTGTATCCTCTAAAGAGATACAGAGAGTACAGATGCAAAATACCCCCCCCAAACCATCCAAACAGCCTCCAAATGCTTCCATTGGAATGTCCTAAACATAACCAAAAGAAGTAGGCAAAATAAACGGCAAAAGAAGTCCCAAAATGATCTGCCTCCAAAGAGGTCAGAGAGTACGATACAAAATACCCCGAAAACCATCCAAAACCTCCAAATCCAGGAATGCCCTAAACATAACCAAAAGAAGTAGGCAAAATAAACTGGCAAAAGAAGTCCCAAAATGATCTGTACCCTCCAAAGAGGTACAGAGAGTACATATGCAATAAAACATCAAAACATCCAAGCAGCCATCAAATTACTTCCATTGTAATGTAATGAATATCATCTAAAGAAACAGGCAAAATAAACTGGAAAAAGAAGTCCCTAAATGCTCTATACCCTCCAAAGAGGTACAGAGAGTACAGATGCAAAAGAGCTCACATAAATCATCCAAGTAGCAATCAAATTGCTTCTATTGTAATGTAATGAACATTATCTCAAGAAATAGACAAAATATCTTTGGAAAAGAAGTCCTAAATGCTGTACCTCCAAAGAGGTGCAGAGTCTGAAAAATAACACTAAAAACCCTAAATTCAACCAAAAAAAACATCCAAATTGCTTCTAATGGAATGTAATGAATATATTCTCTTAGACAGAATATCACTAACAAACCAGAAAAAATGCACGAAACTTTAGATGAATTTCTAATTGCTCTCCTCCAAAGAGGTACAGAGAGTACAGATGCAAAATAACACTAAAAACTCTAAATTCAAAAAAAAAAGCATCCAAATTACTTCTAATGGAATGTAATGAACATATTCTCTTCAAACAGATCAGGAATATCACTAATAAATCGTAAAAAAATGCACAAGAAACATTACCGATGAATTTCTATTTAATTGATCCTCATAAATCACTATTTTCAACGCGTTCTCCATCTTTATAAAAGGAAATGAGATTTTCTATTTTTCTTCGAGTTCGTTTTGCTGAAAAAACTAACCCTAAACCTAAATCATTATATATTTCTTTTTAAATTCTCCAGCATTCCAACGATGCGGCCGGTAGTTGGGAAGTGTAATCGATCGGACGCCATCCCTTTTGCCGCTTATGTTACCGCCGTTAACCGCTAAAATGGGGAAAAATAGGACACGCATATGGATTGGAGTCCGACTAAAGCTAATGGACTCCGGACGTAATATTTTCTCCTTTGTGAGGGGATGAACCAGCAATGCCGAATCAAGAATCGAGAGCGAAGCGAAGCAAGGAGTTGAATGAACCGTGAATAGGGTTTGAGGCCAAGAGATTGAATTGGGGTTGCAGTTTAAAGTTGTAATGAACCTATATTTTTGTATTGGGATCCGCCAAGATATTAGAAGTAGACATCAATAATAAGTCATATATTCAAAATAAATGATAATATAATCCTTCAGAATATGGCCTATTAATCAACTCTACCAACCCACCAGTCTAATTTAGAAGAATAACATAGTAACCTAAAAAGAAATGATAAATTGATAAATTTAAGTTAATTTCATAAGAGGTAGTTGACCCAACCTGACCGAATGATCCTTATCGGCAACACATGAGTCATATCGTCCAAGAAATCCTTGTAGACCTGATGTGGTGTTTGTCTAAGGAGATAGGCTTAAGTCTATCTGAACTAACAGAGGATTATTTTTCCTATCAAGTATATCATATGATTCACAATTCATGACGAGCCATTGGGAGCATCAGTTACGGTCAAGATATATAATGGAGTCCACTAGCCAAACCACCCATCGAGGACTGGTCATAATTGCTTCATCCGTGGAGCTATTGGTGTCAGTCAGGACACGACGCCTTAGCAAAGAGATTGATTAAGTGAACATAGCACAATACTTGATTTGACATTGGCTCTTTTGTGAGCTAGAATTTTCTTAATCTGTCACACCTAACAAACAATTATGGAAGGTGAATAGATTAAATTTGATTTAAGTTTTTTTAATGATAGAGTTTCATTTAAACAACTTGATACTTAATTTGATTTGAAAAATTAATTAATTTTAATATGTTTAAGAGCTTTAGATCTATTGCCACATGACAGAATCAGTTTCTCAGATATTTCACTCATTTGAAACTCTTATTATAGGTTTTTTAGGTTTTGTTACCTAAGACTAAATCAGAGAAACATATAACATCCTCACAGCTTGAATTTAAACATTCAGTAGTGTAGCTCATGGTGTATTTGAGACTTTATATAGTATTTATTTCTGAATTACAAGATTGATTTCAGATTTTCAATTAATTCCAACTTAACTGAGCAGCCTTTTTAGACACTAAAATTTGCACTTGAAATCTCTATGTTCGAGCACATGCAGGTATTTATAGCTTAGCTAATTTCACTTAATTAGTGATTTTGATCTTGAAAATCATAATTTAGAATGAAGTTCATTAATTTTGTATTGAAGGAAAGCTCCTTCATTAAAAGTGTTTAGTCTTTGTCGCTTATAAAGATTGGATCCGGTGGCGACTGATGAATTGTATATAAAGATATCTTACAAGTATTCAATTCATTCATTGAAAGCTTTAACAAGCTTTGAAGCACTTAGACAAGGCATATAGTTACTTCAAAACATATGTAAGCAATCATTCTCTTGTTCAAGCTCTTACATGTATTTCAAGATATCTAGATCAAGAAAGTGATTGCCTTAGCATATGCATGAATATTTATTTCTTTTAAAATGCTATGTAAATTTTAAAATATATAATTTGAAGCAAGAATATTTGCCTTGAAATATACGCCACATCGTATATTTAAGTTTTTCATATATATATATTGATGCAACCAGTCGGATATGAACATATCTCGTAATGTATGAAAGTGTCATATCGTTAGATTTAAATGCTTGCACAAGTTTGACATAAGTGAATGAAACTACAAATCACTTTGAAACATGTGCAATCACGTTTCTTTGAAGTTCATTACATGCTTGTTGTTGAACTTTCAACTTCAATATCAGATTTCTTTAAACTTCTCTTTTTTTTATCTGCATTCAATTTATGCATCTTGATGATGAACTCTATTTAAGTTATCTTTAAAGAGTCATGTTTATACATATCAGTGATTCTTGTTCTTAATGAGCTATTGAATTGAACATAATCTCATTTGAAATCTGATATGAATTCCATCATCATTTGGAAGCTGACACTCTACGGCTCAATGTATTTTACTTAACTACTTCTATTGCTCAAACACATGTTATAACAATGTTTAAACATTCATTAGAAAGGTTATGAAACATGCTCATTGATAAGTTGTATGATTGTATTTTTTTAAACAACTATGAGAGACTCTATTATTGTTTGTATTTATTTTATGCATTTGTAACTTCACATTTGTTATGCTCAAAACTTTGATTTAAGTCTTTCATTTTAATTCCATTTAGACTCTTTGATTATCTATTTTTCATTTTATTTTCTAAGTCTAAAAAATTGACAAAATTTTGACGGCCTCCCAGCATCATCCCCGTGTAGAGAGCTACCTGGAGGGCTTTCTCGGTATGCTCTACGAATGATGTCTCTTATTATCGCAGGTTTTTCATCTCGTCTCATCCTCATGAGCACGACGAGGCCTTCAAACCTGAAAAAAGACATATAATGCAATATATATTCATTCCCTTTTTTTCTAAGTTTAGAAATTAGATAAAATTTTGGTAGCATTTCATCTATGGGGAGCGACATCTAACGGATATTATTTATTTACACCCTCATGAATGGTGTGTCTTCTGACACCACAACGTCTTCACACCACTACTCTAATGGGCATTATGGGTCTTAAAACCAGAAAGAAATACAAGCATATATATTTTTACATTCACATTTTCTCACACCCACACTCATGGGTCTTGAAACCTGCAGAAAGAAATGCAAGCATATATGTATTTTTAACATTTGTATTTCCTCGCATCCACTACGCCCTCATGGGCATTAGCGGGGCCTTTAAACCTGCAAAAAGAAATGCAAGCATATATGTATTTTTACATTCGCATTTTCTCACATCCACTACACCCTCATGGGCATTAGCGGGGTCTTAAAACCAGCAGAAAGAAATGCAAGCATATATATATTTTCACATACGCATTTTCTCGCACCCACTACACCCTCATGGACATTAGCGGGGTCTTGAAACCTGCAGAAAGAAATGCAAGCATAATTATTTTAAGTTTGGCTGTGAAAGTGGAATCAAAGTGTTATGGAGGAGTCTAAAATCTTAAAAATACTGAAAATTTACTTTTCTTTAGTTTTTGTGATGTTAAAGAAGATGATCCGTCTTGATTGAAGTTTAAATTTCATAGTTAGAAACTAAAAATGTGAGGAGAATGAATGTTTTCCTTATGATATATATATATATATATATAATGGGGGGGTCTTCTCATTCTCTCTTCCTCTTTATTCTTAATTTCTCTTATTCTTCATATCCAAAAAAATAAAAAAAAAATACTTCTCTTACCATTGATGCTCATAGTTGATTACATTCAATTTTCTTCATCATTCAAATCAACTATTAAGGTTAGAATTTTTTTTTTAATCTTGATCCACTTTTATATGTTATTCATTATCAACCTTAAAGGAAGAACTCTTAAAGGTGTTGATTGGTTTTAAGCTCTTATGAGAAAAATATATTGAATAATTCTTTCATATATATTAGCTACTAAGAATTCCAATTAGTGTTTAAAGTATAAGTTCATGCTAAAGAAATAGTTGATTCACCAATAATAGTCATGTTAAATTTATTATATCTAATCTTATAAAATTCATTACTTAAAGATTCATTAATTGTGTACTCATTACTTAAAAATTCACCAATATTACTCTTGTTAAACTTTATTACTTAAAGATTTATTAAGAATACAATGCTTTACAAGCATTCAAAAATCCTTTTTTTTTTACTTTATGAATACTATAAGGTTCAATTTGGGAAATAAATGGAAAAGATTTATTTGGTCTTGCAATTAAGATTGATTCTTACTCTGTGTAATTCTATGTATAATATCACTTAAGATATGTAACTTATTATACTTTCATCCTTTTTGAAAACTATGATCATACATAACTTGATCCATAACATATGGTTCTTGTTGGGTTACTCTGTTTTCAACATTTTGTTTATTCAAGATAGTCATATTTTTCAACATAACCTCAATATTTTCATTTTTTTTTTAACTTGAGAGAAGAAGAATGGTTAAAATCATTAAAAGTCACCACGTGTTGGTTCTTCAACAATTACTATACTTTAGATAAATATAATAAAGAGCTATTTAATTCAAGAATTCAAAAGGAGAAAAACTTTGATGAACTATTACCAAATTTAGCTATATTATCTTTATCATTATTTTAAAAATGATATTTATAACTAAAAAATTTTGTGTTCAACATTTGGATTGTGATCAGTCCATAATTCATGAAGTGTCCTCCTAATAATTTTTTAAACAAGTATACAGTTTTTTTACTAATATATGCTAAACTGTGGTATCTATAAAACAATTATTCTACATACATACCACATAATTCTTATGTATTTACATATCTGACACCTAAAGTTAGATATACTTATCTAACACTTTTCTATACATAAAAATGTGTATTTCACTTTTAAAAAGTGATATATGATAATATTTTTGATGTGATATTAATGATTGCGGTGTTATTTATATAAGAATTAAAATTAGGTGTTAGATATGTAAATACATAAGATTCTTGTGGTATGTATGCATGTCCCTCATATATATTTTTGCTTTGAAGGAGATTTTCTTTCATTGTAAGCTGATAATTTTTTTGTATTTCCTTTTTTTATCAGATATATGATCCTACTAAGAAATTGGAAAGGTATACTATTCATGATGATTAAACCCTCTCTTCATATGGAACTTGGTGCATATGGACTGCCAAAATGGAAGACTTTACTCACAGTGAAGGTGATCTTATTACATCATCAAAGAAGAATTTATGTTATTTTTGCACTTTTTTCCGTTAGCTTAAATATGTTTTATTTAACTCACCGTTAGGTTATTTTCTAAACTAAAATTATGTAATGATTTGTAAATTAATATTATATAAATGCAATAGAATTGGATTGGTTCATATCTTCTTGGTTTGTTTACTAAGTTTGAGTTAATTGCTTCTCTGGAAGTAGCCTATGACCTAATCCGCTATCACTCTTGTTCTTGTTCATGAACTTTTTTTTTTGAGAAATGCTATTATGTTCTTTTTATTTTTACTAATAATATCTATCTATGAGTTTCGATTGAATAATATTGATTAAAATTTGACTTGAACTAGCACTTAATCCTATTGTGCAATAAGATTAAACTATGTGAGTGTCAGGCCTAGAGAATATCAGTCTGAAAGCATTTTCTTTTTGAGAAAAAATTGGTTCATCTTAACCTCCTCTAATTTTAGTTATTCTTTGTTATTTAATTTTGGATTTAAACAAGATTTAACTTAAATCCTACCAAATAGAAATTTTGGTCATTTTAAAATCTATTGCAATCAAAATGATACTCTATGATCTCATCTTAGCACAATGATGATGCATGATAATAAATGAATATTTTATTTTTTGTAGTTATTTTTATAGGAATATTGATGAATTATTTAATAATGATATAATATTTTATGTATGAAGGAGAATTGTGTATGAATGACTTTATTTGCATAAAGTTTTGTGTAAGAGTTGAAGTTGTGATGGCTATGAAGCCAATAACTAACTTTTAGATAGCTAAGAGAATTGTATGATTGAAGCTATGAAGTTGGATTGCAAAAACTCCATGAAAAAGCCAATGGGAGCCCTCAACCTTGTTGAAGGGGGGAGCTTCTGAAGTTATACAATAAAGTCATCACCTTTATTATGGAGGAAATAAATCATCACTCTTAATTTTGGGACCATTCATCCTATGAGGAAGAATGTGAAGAGATACATCATGAAAAATGAATGTTGGTTGCATGCACTTGTGGCATGCCTTTGTTGAAATTCTTTTGATTTTGCATGCTTTGTAATGATTATAAATATCCATATAATATTTTAAAATAAAATGATGAGTTGATGTTAAGTTATTTGCTTTGTATTGGGTAAGATTTGATGGTCTTCTTGCTTCATTAAGTATTAAGATAATATATAGAAAGCTTTGCCACGTAGAGGTGCTCTATTATGATATTTTTCTTATGTAATCTTTGACAATTTCTTCTCAAAGGAATAATAATTGTTTTCTATAATAATAATGAATGTTATCTCCCTCTTTCACACAAGTAATAAAAACCCTCAATTCTCTAATTTGATTCCCTTTTTATAATCCTCACATGATTTTCCTCAAACTTCAAGGAATTGTATCCTCTTTCTTCAAAATGGCTCTCACAAGCTCATCCCACATCAAAGCTCTTGCAATCTCCTGAGCTACACCATCATCATCATGATTTTCTTTGGAGTCCTCTAATGGTCTCCATTGAAACCTTCATTTGTGATCATATTAGCACCACACAATCTCTTCATGGCCTCATTATACATGACAAAATGGATAAGTTTAGTGTATTACCTTTATTCTTAAATATATAATTTGCACAATTTTAATGTATGGCACATTAACTTAATTTCTATAATTTGCACACACTTGTGCATCTCCTTTATTCAAATATAGGAACCAACAAACTCTTTCTCCACTCATCGACATCTTTTAGTCTTTAAAATAACATTAAAAGATTTGTAAGCCAAGAAATTCCTTGATCTTCTAAACATTTCCACACTTCTATTGGAATATTATCGGCCCACTGCTTTTCCATATTTCATTTTCTTTAAAGCTTCACTAACTTACTATCTAAATAAAATGAAATTCTCTATTTTTGTTTAGGGTATTAAGGTTGCTAAAATCAATCGTACTTTCAGATCCTTCATTGAAAAGTTTATTAAAATACCTCATCCACTTATTTTCAATATCTTTTTCTAAGAAAAGCACTTTATTATTTTCATCCTTAATACCCCTCACTTGAACTATGTCTTTACTTCTCCTATCTCTTTGGTTGGCAAACTTATACATACATCTTTCACCTTCTTTGGTATCTAATCTATTTTATAAATCACTAAAGTTAAATTTTTTGCATCATATATTACTTAGAATCTCTACAGGTCATTTTATATCTTTCCCAATTTTTTTTACATCTAAAACCAAGTTTTATAACAATGCTTCTTATTTCTTATATTTTCTTACACACTCTGACTCCACCACTAACTATTCTTATTAAAAGAAATTTTTCCTTTAGATTTGCCAAGCACATCTTTAGCAACTTGCTTAATTTCACTTGATATTTTTGCCCATATAACGTTAGCTTCCTTATGAACATCCCAAACTCTAATTTCTTGTAGCGCTTAAAATATTTTTACTTGTGTTCTTTGTCCCCATTTAATCCTAGGATAATAACTTAGTTTGTTTTTTTTCTCTTACAACCTTTCATCTTAAAATCTAAAACTAATGTTGGGTACTTAAAATTTCACATGGAATGACCTTATTCTTTACAATCTAAAGCGATCTATTTTTCTTATCAAAAAATAATCAATCTATGTTTTACTAGATTCATTTTTATAAGTAATAATATGTTCATCTCTTTCTTAAATAAAGTATTAGCAACTATAAAATCATAAGCTAAGGCAAAATCTAATATACCCTACCTTCTTCATTAACTCCAAATCCATAACCATCATGAATACTTTTAAAATCTTCTACCACTAAAACATGTCCATTTAAATCTCCCCAATAAATATTTTCTTTTTCTTCAAGAATATCCATTAAAATTTGATTTTACTTGAGATAATATTTAAAGCTTTATATCTATTTATAATTTATCCTTAATTTATTCAAACACTCACACCCCATTTCTAGTTTGACTTTCACCAATACCTTTAAACTATTTGGCCTTCACCAACCCATTTAGTAATACTGAACCATAATATCTATCTATAACACCGTAAGAGTACCTATATTCGAGATCCTAACCTAAGGTTTCATGGACTAACTTCTTTGCCCATCCGATAATGTTGGAACCCTTGTTTATTTAACTACCCCGTGCGATACGCTCTAGCACATTTTTCAGTATTTAAGCCACGGACATGGTACATATGATGAACAAACACCTAACCGGGTAAATATATTGGTCAATTATTCCAAGTTGGGTACAATTTTTTTGAATGTCAAGGACCCAAGACAACTTAAAATAAAGGCGACATGGTGCATTCTTATTGATAGTTGTTGAAAAGTCCATAACAAAGATGCATTTGAGGTGTGTGAACAAAAATGAAGTCCTTAACATAGTGAATGAAGTTCATTTAGGAGAATGTCGAAGTCACTCTAGAGAAAGTTCAAGGAATTTTGTGAACAAAATATTGAAGAAAAATTTTTGGTTAACTTTGAGAAAGAAGTTGAGGACTATTTGAAGTGATGTCTCCATTACTAGAAATTTTTTTATATAACATTAACCCTCTCAAAACTCCGCCAATATGCCCATGGTCATTTGCAATGTGAGGAATGGATTTAATTGGTCATTTCCTTCCTTCAAAAAGAGAAAAGAAATTCATTATAGTCATGATCAACTACTTTACAAAATAAATTAAAGGCACTTGCAAAGATTGTAGTGGAGATTGTTCACAACTTTATTTGGATTGATATTATTTATAGATATTGACTTCTCATTGTGATCATCACTGGAAGATCATCAAATTTTTCCGCCAAATTAAGGGCATGTGATTGCCTTGGTTACCATAAGCATAATGGGTTAGTAGAAATAACAAAAAAAACTAATTATGAACTTGTTAATGAAGAAAGTAGAAGTCATCGAAGGCAAATAGGTTGAATTGCTACTATCAATACTTTTAATGACTACTCTATCAACATTTATTAGATAGACTTTTACATTACATTCAAAGCAATATTATCTATGGTGTACAATTTGTATAATCAAAGAGTAGTGCATCAAATTTTGAGGAGGAAGAACTTGATAATTGGATGAATGCTAATAAAAGTAGAATGAAGCTGCGATTTATTGGAGGAATATTAGATGCACCTTCAATAAAGCAAGAAAAGTCAAGATAAGGGTTGTAAAATTCTATAACTAAAATGTCAAGGAAAGAGTCCTCAAAGCTAAAGACCTAATTTTGAAGAAAATAGATTTTCAGATGCACACAAATTGTACTTCTTGACAAGTTATGTATACAGTTGAAGAGCAAATCAATGATGGAGCATGCAATCTACAAAACTTACATGGGAAAATAAGTGTCAAGGACATAAGAGTGGAGATGACCTTAAAAATATGTTGCCATAAACAACTCTTCTTTTTTGATATTTACAATCTTTTTTTTACATAAGAGTGTATTCGATTACTAAATCTTTTGTCATAATGTGAAAAAGTTTATTTGAATTTGATAAATGAAATAAATGCTTTCAAATGTAATTTAGAGAACTACAGTTCATCCAGTAGATGAATACTTGGGGAATTGCAATAACCCCACAACTTGATGAATACTTGACAAGCTAGAATATTTGTCTAGCTAATACTCAATACTGGAATAACGACAAACACTGGGGAATAAACTCTATGTTGACTAATTTGAGTTGTGATTAATTTGACACGCTCTAACTTGTTTGCAGATCATTTTAAGGATAGCCAAGTTTGCAATGCACGATTGGGTGGATGGATTACTCAACCAGAGTGAATCCAAGTTTAATTTAAAAAAAATTAAAAGTTATACAACGGCTATTTGAATTCAAAAAAAATTTGGAAGAATTCACAACCTCTACTGCTCATCACCTCTTCTATATTTGGTCCCTACAATTCAACAAGCTTCCATGATGTCTAACCGCCTTGTTAGGAACTCTTTATATAGAGCTCTTCTTTAACTCTTTATATAGAGCTCTTCTTCCGCCCAGTAGTCTTGGGGAAAGAATAGAAGATTTTTGAATCCAAGGATAATTTATCTCTAACTTATCCATCTTCTCTTGTACTTTCTCTCGTAAGTGTTACTGAAGGTTTCAGAGTTCATATTTTTTGACCATACTTCACATTACTTTCTTCCTAGCTATATTTCTTTTAGAAGTATGATATTATGACATCCCCCTAGTCATGTAAGGGCTATGTTTAGTTGAATGGATAGTTTTTGTTGAGATTAAATAGGTGGTTGAAGTCTTTTGATAAAGAATGGCTACTTGAATGGGTTCATTGACATTTCAATGGGCTGCTTTCAGTCCAGGGGAAGACAACCCTACCCGAGCTGAAGGTTTTATGATTCAAAGGGAGTTTAATTCTGGGCTTTCTCATATTTGGTTTGTTTTGCTAGCTTTTTGAAGAGGAAGTTGATGGTAATTTCTGCATAGATTTCTGAGTCCGTGCTCTACCTGTGGTATTTGTTATAGGAAATTATGACTCCTATATACATTTTTTTTTTCACAAAGCTTTAAATGACCTACTAATTCTAATATGTGCTTACTTTTGTTATATTGTAATAGTAATCACTTTGTTATATTTATACCACCATTTTGTATGGACAAGTATCATGGGAACCAATAAGCATCAACATTTGGGTGTTGAGTTCGGGCGCAATCCTTTGTCTAACTTGGGTGACATCTTATGGTCTCCAACCTCTAGCAAAGAGTCTAGCTTGTTTTACTTATTATCCCTCAGAAAGATTTAAGCTTGGGTGGAATCGTCCGATTGGACGAGATTGCTAGAACCAATTGATTCCTTAAGATGATATAGCGAGTTTGATACGAGTTCAAAGGATCTTTAGACATTTATCTAGTTTGAAGAGTATGTGTATGGTACTAAGCTCACCAAGTCTCTAGGCATAAATTGAGAACTATTTCACTAAGTTTATATAAACAAATAGTTGGGAGTGATGAAGATGAGAGTAACCTAGGGATAAATGATTTGGCTATCATTTTGAGAGATGACTATAATATATGGCAACAGGAAACAATTGGTGATGATCGGCAATGGTGACACGATCGTTGTGATGATACAAACTACAAATAGCTTGATACTGCTTCTAACCCAAAATGTGGCTTATCTTTTATCTATAATTTCTCAAGAGGTCACCTATTCCATGTGTCCTATTGTGAGCATACTTGATTTTGGAGTTCATAAGAGAAATACATCCATTGCACCCAAAAAAATGCCTTACATGCAATGATATAAATCTTTAATAATAGTACTCTTTTTGTCCTCCCCATCATCTTATAAAATTTAGCTCATCCTAGTAAGACAATTAGGAGCCACTTCATATCTAAGTTTCAATCCTATTAATCTCTCCATTCTCATGGAACCATATTAATTTTTTTTCTTGTAAGTTATGCTAAATTTACATATTTTTTTTCTTACTTAAATAAGATTTCTGATTTCAATCTAGATGCATTTCCTACCACCACTTTGTATAGACAAGTATCATCATTGGATTATAAACATACTTAATTATAGAATTTAAAAAAATTCACTCATTATACTAAAATGAGCTATATATATTATATACTTAATTATTAATATTTTTTAATAAATAATTTAAAATATTTTATTTTTTTCAAAACTTTAAGTTAATTTTATTTACATAATAAATAATAAAGATGAATAAAATTTTAGATACATGTTATTATTAGAATTAGGGCGATATAAATGTAATTTTTATTTATCTTATAAACTTAATATGTTTATCAAAATAATTTTACAATAAGAGATTTAATGATTAAGGATATTTAATTCAAAACTTTTGTTCTGAATAATCGGATCGATGAGCAACTTTTATTTTTAGAAGGTATTATAAATATATATAGAAAAAATGGTTGAAACAAAGAAATATAATTTATATTATTTTATTTTAAAACTATTAGAAGTAATATTGACTCTATAATTATTATAACAGATGTTGAAAGATTTTTTTTTATCATGAATATTATAAAAATTTAACAACGAAATAAAATTAGAGATTAGTGTATAAATGATGAAAAGATTATTTATATTAAAAATTATATATTAAATTAAATTAATAATTATGTAGTTGTTTAATGCTTTAAAAGTAATATACATCGTCAACTATAAATTTTTATAAATATATATATATATATATATATATATATATATATATATATATATATATATATATATATATATATATACATTTTTTTTTTTATAAATATATTCTAATTAAAAAAAATTTTAGAACTTCAAACGTGTACGCCTCCTCAAAAATGCCAAAAATCGTGCAAAGGCTGCCTTGCTGGTTTTGACTTTTGACGCGTACACTTTTGTTTCCTTATGTGAAATTATAATCTTAAGACAATATATTACTAAACCTTAAATAATGATTCAATGATAATATTATTATTTTAACTTGAAAATTAAAGATTTCTCAAACATAAAAATAAAATTAGAATGATTTTGTTTTTTAGCCGATTTGGAGCGGATCATAAATCAAATCGAATTATCTTGAGATCTCGATTTATTTATATTTATTTTTTTTAATTTATATATAATATTTATCAATTTGTAACTGCAGAATTATTTTTAAAATTAAATAGATTGAGTTGTAACTTATAATTTTTTTTAAAATATAATATTTTTATAAGTATGAATATTTTTATAAGTATGAATATTCGCCTACCTCGACTTGCTGTATAGGCCCCCCAATTTTATAGGATTGCTCAACCTTCTTTGGGAACTACATACTTTGTTCACTACCATGGCATTCCCTGGCACACTGCCTCCCGCCTACGAGCATTCTCTGTTGACCGCAAGATTCAGATGGAGAGTGACAAGGTGGTGCCATTGTAGAACAGGCTCTCTGCCATTAGCCATTCTAACAGCCTATTCCTCCACAAATGAGCTTTCCATAGTTGCTTTCACTGATAGCTCTGTCCGGCTTGGACTCCATCAAGACCTTGTCAAAGGCCTTGTGATAGGTAGTAACAATGTCATTTAAATTTAATAGGCTCTACTAATTAATTTTTTAATTATTAAATTTGAGTTGGCTTAATAGGAATGAGCCAACTTCATTTGATTTTGAGCCAAAAGATGATGAAAATGTTTCGAAATAACTCTAAATCAAATGATACGCCTCAAAATCGATGAGATAAGAAGTTGATCAAAATAGCCAATATGAAGCTATTTTGTGTTGCTTGAAAATCTTTCAAGCTCTGGTCTCAATCACTGCTAACTGTATATATGAAGTATAAGATGTATAAGACCCCAAACATGATGAAGATGAAGAAAAATATAAGGATTGACAAATAATTATAACTTACTGATCTTATTAGGAAGGTCGATGGGTTAAAACTTTAAAGAATATGTTAATAATAATGATGTGATTAGATCAAGTCAGCACATGAGCAAAGTTAAACTTGATAATTGACTCTTAAGCCGAAATTTTAGGTGTTAGGTAGGAAGAAAAATTAAAACTTTAAAGTAAAATAATAAAGAAAACTCAGAATAATACATACCACAGATAAAAAAACAAGAATTTTAGCAGATTATAATATATACAAATGTGCTGAATGTGACTTTTATTTAAATTATTTTATAGTGAGAGACATCGTTCTTCTGATGATTCCATATGTCGATTAATTTTTTTTTTATTATTATTCATTCGTCTGTTTTTTTTAATGCATTGGTCCATTAATTGTTTTTTATTTTATTTTCAAAAATTAAAAAATAAAATAGACTTAAAATTACACGAAACAAATATATTTTTAATAAGAAGATAAAAATAAAATTGATCTCAAATAAGCCCTTAAAAAATACACCAAATAAGAATAATATTAAACACAATACAAAAATTAATATTAAACAGACCCATAATTTTTTTTAAAAAACAATAAACAGCTATAATTAATGGCATAGGGTTTTCAGTGAGAAAAAGCATTCAAATTTCAAATCACAGTAAAAGTTGACGGGGGGTTGAGATGAAGGGCGAGGGAAACCCGAAGAGAAAGAAAGGAGTAATACGAAGCTCTCGATCGGGATCTTCTTCAAGCTAGCAGATGCCTCTTAATGGCTGTCGGATTCCTCGGCGCCCTGCAGCGGCCTCTCCCAATCCATGCTGAGCGTCCTATTTGCCTAACCTTCAACGTCATCGGCAGAGATCCTTCTTCTCCACATTTTGTCGACGACATGAACCGCAATGCCAGCCGATTCCTCTACCTCGGAGCGGCTTCCTTCGTCGCAGCTTTCCTTGGTACTGAATGAATGACCAACCAATTTATTCTGATATTGTTATTGATTGAGAAGATTTACATATATATATATATATATGATATTTTTCTATGCAAAAAAAAGATATATTTCATCTTGAAAAAGGTGAAGATAGTGATATTTTTAGTGGGATATGTTATGTATGTAAAAGAAGTTGGGTGTTAGATAGTTAAATAGGTAAGAGTTATGTGGTATGTAGGCAAATTGTCTTATTAATAATTATGGAATCATTATAATTTTGATTGATAAGTTGAGTCTCCTCTGATTGAATGTAGAGGGTACTGATAACAAATGAGAAGCTATATGCAAACATCTGATGAGGAGTGACTGATGTCAAATTGTGCACCTTTGAGGTCATCAACATGATCTCCAATGACTCCCTTCTTCTACAAGATGTTCTTAATGAAAAGGTCTAATTATTGAAATTATATATAATTTTATTTTTAAAATGATATTATCAAATTTTTATTGAAATAAAACTAGAACTCTCATACATGTAATCAATTTAATCTCATAATATCATATTTCTTAATTTAGTCTGCTATACACAATTGATCAAAAATGATCTCTTATGTAGAAATAGTGATACAAAATTAATCATAATTTAATCCTTTACACAAAGTTCATCTTAATTTAGACCTCAAACAACCATTTTAAATCAATTTTATTTAATTAGAGAAATATGATATTATGATTAAATTGGGACTATTTTGAAATTTAGCTTATTATTATTATTTTTTTAATTTCAATTGCAATGTATAGGCCCCCAATTTTATAATAATTGCTCAACCTTCTTTGGGAGCTACATACTGGATTACCACTATGGCCGGTGGCATTCCAGTCTTTACTCATCATTCCCTACCGATGCCAAGTTCTACCTTGACGCAAGATTCTGATGGAGTGACAAGGTCTGCCATTGTAGAACAAGCTCTCTCGCCATTCCAGTCTATTCCTCCACAAATGAGCTTTCCATAGTTGCGCTTTCGACCGCACTCGATAGCTCAGCTTAACTCCATCTCAAGCCCTTGTGATAGGTAACAGATCATCTTCGCCATTTTATTTATTTATTGGTAATGCGCTTTGTCCAATCTCGGGATAGAGGTGGCACCATCATTGGCGTCAGATTGTGAATGGTGGCACTAAAGCATGGCCCTTTCGAATGTGAAGTATTTGGTGGAGGCAAAAGGCATGGAGAAAATCATGAAGGTGATAAAATTGAGACCGAGATCAGAGAGTGAGAAGGAGAAGAGATGAAGGGAGGTGAAGGGAATTTAGAGGCGGTGGGATTTTCAGTATCCTAAGCCCTGGTTTTGAGGGGTTCAATTTGAGGGTGGAGGGGGAAGACGGCATTGGAGAGAGGATGGAAAATCGACGATCATTTCATTGCAAAAGGTTCTATGACCCAACCAAAAGATATTACCAATGATAGTTAGTTGAATTGCAGAATAATTTGAGCCAAGAACCAGGTGCTCTTGCAACTTCCATAAAGGAGAACATTTTGTTCGCAAAGAAGATTAACAGAGGAGGCATGCCAAAGTTGCTAATGCATGAATTTATCTCCCATCTACCATCCGGATATGACACACGGTATGTTCATTAACTTCTTTCAAGAAATTATAAATTGTTTTGTTAAATCTCTCAGATTATTTATAATGGTTTTATTTAGATAAATGATTCTTCAACAAAGTGAGTATCATTGTCTAAGTATCACGAGTGAGTGCTCTTATTCAAGAATTTCAATTCGTTTAGTTGGCTTAGTTGAGCCAACTCATGCAAGCATCTATGTCCAAATTAATGGCTGCTCAACTCACTTGCACTAAAGACAATAATCTTGAGAGTGTGTTAGTTTTAAGCCAATGAATATGTAGATGTAACCTTTGAAAAAGTTCTTCGCATGTATAGAAATTTTTCATCATCCTCCATTAATAAATGTCAGGTCAACATTCATGTTAAAACAATATGAATTGTATTGTAAAAAAGAATAATGATAAAAGGTTCTTATGATAATTGGATTAAAAAGTATTTAAAGTTTATGTTTAATAATTTATGTGAATGCATATATGATTTAAGTCATGAATACTTTTATTAATCTCTTTTAGCTGCTAAATTTTCAAATTACTAACATATTTAATCTGTCATTCTTCCCTGACGCTATAAACGCCATGCAGGTGAGAGAGGACTAAACTATCCGAGGGGAAAAGCAACGGATTGCCATTGCACGAGCTATCATCCGATCCCAAGATCCTTCTACTGGATGAGGCCACTAGCGAGACAGGTTCCGAGCCATTCAACAGGCTCTTGAAGCGGTTTCTATTTGTCGCATATAATCATCGCCATCGCCTTCCACAATTCGTAAATCTGACAGCATCTTCGTCATCCAATCCGTCAAGTCGTCAGTCAGGCTCCCATGATCATCTCATAAGCTTGCCAATGGCCACTACTCCTATCTTCTTCACCTTCAAGAATCCCAACAGTGTGCTTACTCTTCTATGAGTGTCAGCGAAGCTAACTCCACCATTAAATCTCACTCTCATAGAAATCAAAACTTCAGTGGCCAGTCATTATCGAGTGGCTCCATGACTATTAAAGGTAATCGTGTTAGCTATGAAAAGAAAGACACGAAGAACACAAAAATACTTGCACCATCATTCTGGCAGCTTTTGCTAATGAACACGCCAGAATGGCGTCACGTAGTATTGGGTTGTGCTTGTGCTGCGTTGCTTGGACTACCCAACTTATTATATTCATATTCCATTAGTAACATATTAACAGTTTACCTTGATAAGGATAAGTCAGATATTACCACAAAAACGAGAACTTATTGCCTAATCCTATTGGCAATATCAGTGTTAGCCTTCGTTATTTATGTTCTTAAGGACTATAGTTTTTCAATCATGGGTCAGTATTTAACCAAGAGGGTTAGGGAGTCGATGCTTTCTAAGATATTAACGTTCGAGGTGGGTTGGTTTGATCATGAAAATAACTCTACCGGAGCCCTCTGCTCAAAGATATCCAAAGATGCTCGTGTGATACAGACATCGGTTGGAGATCGCTTGTCTCTTATCATACAGTCGTTATCGACAATACTTATCGCCTATACGGTAGGGCTTCTGATGGCATGGAAGTTTGCGCTGGTTATAATCTCTGCGCAGCCCATAGCCATTGCATGCATCTACGTAAAAAGTGTACTTTTAAAGAAACTTGCGCGGAAGGGAGTGAGCGCTCAGTCAGATAGCAACAGATTAGCTGTGGAAACTGTTCAAAATATACGCACCATCACCGCCTTCTCTTTACAAGACCGTCTCCTTCGCCGCTTCATGGTCGCACTAGCTGTTCCCCGCCGACACGGCATCCGACACTCTTGGTTCGCCGGTACTCTTCTTGGCTCCTCGCAGAGCATCAGTAATATTTTGTGGGCGCTTCCCATTTGGTACGGCGGCATCCTGCTCTCCAACGGCTCCATCACCATTAAAGCATTCCTTCAGACCTTGATAATTCTCTCCAAAACTTCACATACGATAGCCGATGCTGGCGCCATGACGACCGACCTCACTAATGGAATTAGCTCAGCTGCTGGTATATTATCCCTTCTTAGACGAGCCACTCAAATTGATCCTGATCGTCGTGATGATCATCACGCAGCCAACTTCATGATCAAGGGCGTAATTGAACTCCGTAACGTCTACCTACCCGTCGCCCAGAAGTCCAGGTTTTCACAGTTTATCCCTATCGTTCGAGGCCACTCTACTGCCCTGGTCGGCACCAGTGGCTCCGGCAAGTCCACTATCATTAGTCTTATCGAGCGGTTTTACGATCCATTGGACGGAGAGATCTGTATCGATGGCCGGAATATTCAGACCTATCATCTGCGGTCACTGAGAAGGCGTATCGCGTTGGTGGCGCAAGAACCGACGCTATTTACCGGCACGATAAAGGAGAATATTTTGTTCGGAGTGGAGGAAGCGAGCGACGAGGAGGTGGAGCAGCGCAGCGAATAGCTAATGCGCATGGCTTCATATCTGGGCTGAAGGATGGGTATAATACAGATTGTGGGGAGAAAGGCCTGCAATTATCCGGCGGTCAGAAGCAGCGGGTTGCCATTGCGAGGGCGGTGCTAAGAAATCCGAGCATCTTGCTCCTGGATGAAGCAACGAGCGTTAGACGGAGAAGCGGAGAAGCTGGTGCAGGAGGCCTTGGAGAGGGTGATGAAGGGAAGAACCACGGTGGTGGTGACGCATAGGCTCAGCACGGTCAGGAACTGCGACCTCATCGTTGTGGTCGAAAATGGCGTTTTGGTTGAGAGAGGTGATCATGCATCATTAATGGAGATGGGGCCCGCTGGTAAGTATTATGGCTTAGTCAACTTACAGCATGGACAGCAGAAACAATCTAATATAAGCAATGTAACATAAAATATTAAATTAAATATATTTTAAGTGGCCTGTCATAAATACATGCGAATGATGCACCTTATGAGTAATTGAATTAATACATTAAATTTTTTTTAATTCTTTAATTTTATTTTTTACTTTCATAGTTATTTATGTTATTGTCGACTATATAATCACTACATAAAAAAATATTTTCAACGGCATTTAAAATCACCTATTACGACTGTTTAAAAATAATTGCAACGATTTCAAAATCACCACACACCCGCTTTTTTTGCTTTCCGTCATAGCTATTTCTCTTCTATTTTAGAATCAGAGTGAAAAATAAATAGTAGTGATATTATATGACGTTTATAACTGACGTCTTAGTTGTTCTAGAAGCGGTTAAAACTGACTAGAGTTGCAGAATAGTGACGGTTCAAATCACAATAATTATTCTAGAATTGTAGCAGTTAAAACTGTCACAAATTACCCATAATCGTGACAGTAATAACCTCCATAGGTGGCACAAAAATTTAAAAAAAATAAATAAATCTCATGTTTTTCCATTTCCATTCATGTCATTTAATTTAATAATTATACAAATAAGCATATAATTTTGATAATTACATATATAAAAAATATTACATACATAAAATTTGCATATTAATGAATGAAACCACTATTACTTGACAAGAGAAAATTGTTCCTTCATCAATTAGGATATCGTGAAAATAAACTTGCTCAACTTAAGATATAAGGAATTAAAACAAGAAAAAACAACTATATCAATCAAATAACTAGATAATACTTCATACATAAAGCATCATCCCAACTAATGATTGTTAGATGCTAATACAAATGATCAAATAAATAACTACATCAAGCAAATAACTAGAGAATAGTTCAACACATATAACAAGTATCATAAATGTTAAACATGAAATAAACAATAGTTGCATTATAGTCCTTTTATATGATCAGTCTTTATCAGATGGCTCATTGGCTCTACCAATATAAATTTAACTAATATTATTGAAATTCTACTAATGATAATTATTAAAAAAAGTTATAAATTGATAAATTATATACCATGTGAACGGAGGAGGTGCATTGTGCATCTGAAATTGTTGCATATACTGTCTCATCTCATCTCCCAAAGAATTGAGACTTTATAATTCTGATTTTATTGATCTCATCTCCTCCCCACCCAACAAAAGCAATGATGTTACCTGCTATTTTCTCCTGTGGTAGTATGCTATGAGGAAAGTACTAAGTTGGGGTGACTCCAAATCCCTATGTTCGTACTCTTCCAGGATATTCAGGATCCATTATCATCATAAATACCTTTTCATTGGCCTCAATATTATCATCCTCTCGTGTCAACCCTTCCTCTGCAAGAAGTCCACATGCTTGCTCCCATGTTAAGAAAATAAATGTTATTTATTTTAATTCAAATAATTACACACAAGAAAATTATTAAATAAACTTAATAATACTTATATAAATCTAGCATTCTCTATAGCTTAAAATTGACACAAGAGTTGAGAATGGTGGTAGTTCAAACCACCATAAGCGTTCTAGAATTGTAGAAGTTAAAATCACCACAAATTGTCCAAAATTATGATAATAACTATCATAGGTAGTACATAAATTATATAAAAAATAAATCTCATGTTTCTCCATTTCCATTCAGTATCATTTAATTTAATAATTATACAAATAAGCATATAATTTGGATAGTACGTTATAAAAATATTTATTGAGACCGAGTCATCCTTATGCATTCTGCTAACTCTCCATAGTTGAAGCGTATCTTGAATAGCACGTCTCCTTTTGTCTACAAACAGAGCTCACATGACTCATCATGTGAGGACATGTATGCTTTTTTGCATTCTCGTTATTCTTGGCCACCCTCTTCTATAAAAACTTGACTTGACTTGACTTGTATGCTCACTGATGTAGTTATAGAAAGAGGGATTATATAAGATCTGTTTTTAACGATTGTAGCTATATGAAAAGTAATAATAGAAATATTATAAACTACTCGAATAAGGCGTGGTGAGGTCTAAAATTTTTTTTTTTTCAAAAGTCAAATCTCACCTTTCTGGTTGACTTCACAGAAAGTCAAGTAGAAAAATGTTATGTTCTAGCCACAGATTCTTTGAAATGCAGCACAGCTTATCAAACTCAAGTGTAGTGCAGACTAAACTGTACTATTGTGGGAACGCCCCACCCCCCAAACCCTAAATCCTAAACCATACTTAACTTCAATTACATGAGTTGAGAAGAGTTAAAGAGATTTAAGTAAAGTTTGCAAAGAATTGATAGCCCGCCAATGGATTTGAATATAATCCTTGCAATATTTCATGTCGAGTAATCTAAGAGTATATTCTTGAACAAATGATCAAATCACATGAATCTTGCAACAACCTTGAAGTCTAGCTTTGTAATGCAAATACAATTCAAGTATGATTCAAGCAATCAAGCACATCCAATAAGCTAAGTTGAAAGGGGTATAATAGCTTGTCTATGGGTGAGAATGAAAGTTGAATATGATGATTAGCAAAATGTAAGTCTTAATATGTATAAGCTAAGCAACCATTTAATTTTATTTAACTTGCTAGCAAATTAAGTATAAGAAAGTTGCAATATTTTTTTTATCATAATGAGCGTAACGATTGGTATTTTGAAGCACCTCGACTGACTTTCAATCCCGTTTAATGAGCACAACGATGTCTTTAATCACATGCATAAAAATAAATATATATGTAAATTCTACATATTCAAACCTCCTCTCTTTTTTTTTAAAGTCCAAAATTTACTCAAAATTTCAGCAGCATTTCAACATAAGGGGCCACATCTAACAGTTTTAAGCCTACTCAGTACACTCTATTGAGCGTAACGAGTGGTGTCTTGCAACACCACAACTGATTTTCATCTCGTCACGCCCTAATGAGCGTCACGAGGCCTCAAACCTACATAAAGAAGCATATATATATATTTCCACATTCATTTCTTTATATATACACAATCAACCACAACAATAAACTAGACTTGAAGGTTATATCAAGCTTATGATCTTAATGTACACAACTATGTATCCATTAAATTTCTAATCTTCCCATATTCTCATCAATCACGACTTGAATGATGGATCACTGATCCTTGAGCTTCTTAGGTTCATCATTCCAAGCTCTTAACATGGGAGAAACCATACTTACTGAAGAAGGGATCCTGGGTCTCTTGACCCTTTTTTTCAATCAACAAAAAAGCTTCGACTTTAAAAAAATGGAAGAGAAGTGCATTTTTATGGCTCGAAAGGAATTGAGAGAGGGTTTTGGTTTTACTGTGGTTTCTGTTTGAGTATGATCGAACGGAGAAGGTGGAGTTGGTCCGAGGGCCGGAGGGAACAGAGGATAGTTCAAACGAGCCGTCAGATCTAAGGGAGGAAGAGGGCTACCAATGAAGCGAGTGGAGCCGGACGGAAGAAGAGTGGAGAGAGAGGGCATGGAGAGCCAACCCGAAATGCATCCGCTTTTTGGAGGAATTGGGATGGGAAAAATGAGGAAGCTGAGGTTGAGGCCCCTCCGAACGAAAGTGGGATTAGTTTAGGAAGATCGAACGAAGAGACGGATCATGAGGGAGACGGAGAGAACGAGAGTGGGAGTTGCTCCCTTCATCGAGATCCCGAGGAGAGATATTGAGTCGACGAAGCTACGGACTCCAATCCATGGCCAATGCGTGTCCACTATTTTTTCCCATTTAGGTTAACGGAGCGAACATAACGACGTAAAGAGATGGCGTATCACTCCGCTACACTTCCGTCGACCCACGTAATGTTCAAAAAGAGAAGAAGAACGAGATAATCGTCGTCGACATTCCTCGCCACGTAACGCTTAGTGCTTTCTGAAGGATTTTTTCTCGTTCCTGCTCGACGACGACGCCTTCGAATGATATAGCAAATCAAAAATTGAGGTATTGTAGGTGATTACGAGGTATTTACACATGCGAACTTGAATAAATTTAGGGTTTACTGTTTCTTCTCACCGTCAAAAGATATCCAAGCGTACCATCAAATTGTTCCATTAGAATTTTCTAAACATAATCTCAAGAAACAGGCAAAATAAGCGGAAAAGAAGAAAATGATCAGTACTCTCTAAATAGGTATGAGATGATGCAAAATACCCACCAAACCATCCAAGGCCTCTGATTTCTAATTGTAATGTAATGAACATTATCTCAAAAAATAAAAATAAACTGGAAAAGAAGTCCATAAATGCACTCCAAAGTATAGAGAATATAAATAAAACACCCACAAAATATCTAAGCAGCCATCAAATTACATCCATTGGAGTGCCCTAAACATAATCTCAAGAAACAGGCCAAATAAATTGAAAAAAAAGACCCAAACGATCTAAACCCTCCAAAGAGGTACACAGAGTACCGATGGAAAAAATACTTAGAAATCAGCCAAACAGCTTTCAAATTGCCTGAATTGGAATGTAATGAACATTATTTAGAATCAAATAAATAAAAAAAAAACGACCGCTTCTCGAGAGGTACGGTAAATATATTTATTGACATATTTATTGCCTAATGATTATAAGGTCCTCAGCAAGGGATTAACTCAAGCACTATTGCTTACAGAGCTACAAACAGTCAAAGAGAAAATCCTACAGCTAAATATAGTCTAAACATTTTGGTGTGTCTGGTTAAAGAGAGTCATCTTTGGGACTCTACACTAGAAAAGATTGACAAATAAGAACACAAACGCATGATGTTGCATCAAAATATTTTTCTAAATAATATCCATCATCAGCTTAGTGTACCCTTCAGCCGACTGATTGATTGTGGAGTTCGAGTTAAATTCCTGCATGTAGAATATCGTATTAGTTGATGATTTCTTACATCATCGATGTGTGATATTCTAATACCTTCAAAAACACTCGCATACAGAATGGTGATGCAACTTGTGACAAAACGCTCAACACTATCGACGTACTTTAGTTTCGCAACAAAAAAAGTATAAGGTTTGAAGATTAAAGAATATTTAAAATACTAAAAACTAATACGCAATAGAAAATTACTCTTGGCTTTCTTGGATCTCCCAATATCCCTTAAGCCTTGGAAACACCCTTTGACGCGTTAACCGGATCCTTTAAGATGTCTTTTCCCTTATCTGTTGTGGTTGACTTCTTCTTCTTAATGTGGAGGAGAATTCTCACTTATTATAGAGTCACATCATCATAGTTTTTTTAGGGATCCAAGTATATACCCTCACTTTTATTGTGCCCGATGCTTATTTGATATATCGACTTATGGTTTGGAGTTTAGCATTCTGTTTTGCCACATCTCTTATGTAATACAATTTCGATAGTTCGCCATAGCGATCTTGATCGAATATTGTTATAGGATGTGACTCATCAACCGAAGAATAGAATAGCCAGAATGACTCAATTCTTCTACAAAAAAGGCTACTCCAAATAATACATTTTGCCATGATGATTTACTCTAATAAGAGGGGCACAAAAAAAGATTATATTTATTGAGTCGAGCTGTATAAAAAATTATCACATCCTCAAACAATCATATTCTATCCTAGACATGTCATTGCTCCAAAGAAACTTACTAAGCAATCCACTCATCAACTTGTATATCTCATGCAAACATCCCATCTGCTACTTGCCTTTCCTTAAACAATCAGATTAATGCATTATGTCACCATTCACAATCCTCGATCTTTCTCTTTAATAAAATTGAAAGCATCTCTTTTGTGAACCATATACACCGCCAACTTTCTCGCTAGATAGATGAATGCAGGTTGCTCTAATACCGCCTTACATCTTCAACACGGACGCCTCATCGCTAATGCATCTATGTGATATGAGAAGATGTAGGTCAACGACTCAAAGAATGATTCACGTATGTTTTTAATCATCCAATTCCAAATCAATAGAGAATCTAATCATGGACTTGTATCAACTTTCACGAAATTTTGTTAAGCCATTTAGATCAAGACTTCTTCCGACCAGCTTTTGCATATAGAAAATCTTTTGATTTCAATTTCTTTGAGTTTGACCAATAACTAGTTTGGTCCTTCCAACACTAAGCCAATTTGATGCATAGTCACGACATGCTGATACGCGTTCATTTCTCAATAGTGGTGCCAAGAGTTTTTCCTCAGATATCACGACTTGCCATCGATACCATTGACCACACGCCAAAGAAATAAAAAATATGTCACAAAATACGATCCAAAATCACCCATAAAATATCCAAAAAAATTCAAATGCATTGGAATGCTTAACATAATCAAAATAGTAAAAAATAAATTGGTAAAAAAGAAGGACAAATGATCGTACCAAAGAGGTATGAGTACAGATGCAAAAATACCCACTAGAAATCATCCAAATATCCAAATGCTTCCATTGGAATGCCTAAACATAATCACAAGAAGTAGGCAAAATAAACTATAAAAAAGACCATAAATGATCTCCCCGGAGAGGTAGAGACAAAAATACCCCGTGAAATAATCCAAATAGCCTCCAAATGTTTTCATTGGAATGCTCTAAACATAATCAAAAGAAGTAGTCAAAATAAATTGGCAAAAGAAGTTCTTAAATGATCTGTACCCTCCAAAGAGGTACAGAGAGTACAAATACAAAATACCTACCAGAAACTATCCAAACAGCCTCCAAATGCTTCCATTAGAATGCCCTAAACATAATCAAAAGTAGGCAAAATAAACGGCAAAAGAAGTCATAAATGATGTACTCTTCAAAGAGATGCATGCACCCAAAACCATCCAAACGACCAAATGCTTCCATTAGAATGCTCTAAACATAATCAAATGAAGTAGGCAAAATAAACTGGCAAAAGAATTCCATAAATGATTTGTACCCTCCAAAGAGGTACAGAGAGTACAGATGCAAAATATCCACAAGAAATTATCCAAACAGCCTCCAAATACTTCCATTGGAATGCCCTAAACATAATCAAAAGAAATAAGCAAAATAAAGCAAAAGAAGTTCATAAATGACTCCAAAGAGGTTCGAGAGTACGTAAAAATACCCCCAAAACCATCCAAACCTTTTCAAATTACTTCCATTATAATGTAATGAATATTATCAATCGGGAAAAATAAGCGGAAAATGATAAATGATCTGTACTCGAGAGGCGAGTACATGCAAAATATCCCCCCCCCAATCATCCAAGCAGCTCCCATATTGCTTCCATTGGAATGCCCTAAATATAATCAAAAGAAACATGCAAAATAAACTAAAAAAGAATGACATAAATGATCTGTACCCTCCAAAGAGGTATAGAGAGTACAGATGCAAAATACCCCCGCCCCCCCCAAACCATCCAAATAGCCTCCAAATGCTTCCATTGAAAAGTCCTAAACATAATCAAAAGAAGTTGGCAAAATAAACTGGCAAAAAAAGTCCCAAAATGATATGTACCCTCCAAAGAGGTACAAAGAGTACAGATACAAAATACCCACCAGAAACCATCCAAACAGCCTCCAAATGCTTGCATTGGTATGCCCTAAACATAACTAAAACAAGTAGACAAAATAAACTGGCAAAAGAAGTCCCAAAATGATCTGTACCCTCCAAAGAGGTACAGAGTATGATACAAAACATCCAAAACATCAAACCATCAAATTACTTCCATTGCAATGTAATGAATATCATCTAAAGAAACAGGTAAAATAAATTGGAAAAAGAAGTCCCAAAATGCTCTATACCCTCCAAAGAGGTACAGAGAGTACAGATGCAAAAGAGCTCACATAAATCATCCAAATAGCCATCAAATTGCTTCTATTGTAATGTAATGAACATTATCTCAAGAAATAGACAAAATATAAGAAGTCTAAATGCCGACCTCCAAAGAGGTAGAGAGTGATGCAAAATAACACTAAAATCATAAATTCAACAAAAGCATCCAAATTGCTTCTAATGGAATGTAATGAACATATTCTCTGCATACCGGAATATCACTAACAAACCGTAAAAAAATGCACCAGAAACACTTTACGAATTTCTATTTAATTGCTCGTACCTCCAAAGAGGTACAGAGTACGACAAAAAATAACATTAAAACCCTAAATTCAAAAAAAAAGGATCCAAATTACTTAATAATGGAATGTAATGAACATATTCTCAAACATACCGTGAATATCACTAATAAAAAAAAATGCAAAGAAAATATACCGATGAATTTCTATTTAATTGATCCTCAAATTGGTCGCTATTTCTCAACGTTCCATCTTTATGGTTCTTTTGTAAAAGGAAATGAGATTTTCTATTTCTCTCGAGCTGCTTTTGCCCGAAAAAACTAACCTAAACCCTAAATCGCTATATATTTCTTTTAAATTCTCTCGCATTCCAATGATGCTTATGGCCGTAGTGCGGAAAGTGTGAATACCATCCTTTACAAGACCGTCCATGTTATGCTAAGCTAAAATGGAGAAAAAATAGTGGACACGTGTCGGCCATGGATTGGAATCCGCACTAAAGCTACGTGCGGACTCCAGACGTAATATTTTCTCCTTTGTGAGGGGATGAGCTGAATCGGGAATCGGAACGCAACTTGAAGCTAAGGAGTTGAACGAACCGTGAACAGGGTTTGCGGCCAAGAGATTGAATTGGGGTTGCAGTTTAAAGTTGTAATGAACCTATATTTTTGAATTGGGATCCGCCAAGATATTAGAAGTAGACATCAATAATAAGTCATATATTCAAAATAAATGATAATATAATCCTTCAGAATATGACCAATTAATCAACTCTACCTACCCACCAGTCTAATTTAAAAGAATAACATAATAACCTAAAAAGAAATGATAAATTGATAAATTTAAGTTAATTTCATAAGAGGTAGTTGACCCAATGAATGATCCTTCGACATGAGTCATCCCAAGAAATTTGTAGATGTGGTGTTTGTCTAAGGAGATAGGCTTAAGTCTATCTGAACTAACAGAGGATTATTTTTCCTATCAAGTATATCATATGATTCACAATTCAGATGATAGAGCCATTGGGGAGCATACGGGCTACGGTCATGATCATAATATAATGGAGTCCCACCGCCAAACCACCATCATCGTCATAATTGCTTCATCCGTGGTTTGGTCATCAAGTCACGCAATCCGAGGACACGGGCCACGTCCTTACTAGCAAGAGATTGATTGAGAGTGAACATAGCAGAATACTTGATTTGACATTGGCTCTTTTGTGAGCTAGAGTTTTCTTAATTTGTCACCCCTAACAAATAATTATGGAAGGTGAATAGATTAAATTTGATTTAAGTTTTTTTAATGATAGAGTTTCATTTAAACAACTTCAAATTGCTACTTAATTTGATTTAAAAAATTAATTAATTTTAATATGTTTAAGAGCTTTAGATCTATTACCACATGACAGAATCAGTTTCTCAGATATTTCACTCATTTGAAACTCTTATTATAGGTTTTTTAGGTTTTGTTAACTGACCCTAAGACTAAATCAAAAGCAACGTAACATCCTCAGCTTGAATTTAAACATTCATAGTGTCTGCGGTGTATTTGAGACTTTATGTAGTATTTATTTCTGAATTATAAGATTGATTTTAGATTTTCATTTAATTCCAACTTAACCTGCGCAGCCTTTTTAGACACTAAAATTTGCACTTGAAATCTCTATGTCCGAGTACATGCAGGTGTTTATAGCATAGCTAATTTTACTTAATTAGTGATTTCGTTGATCTTGAAAATCATAATTTAGAATAAAGTTCATTAATTTTTGTATTGAAGGAAAGCTCCTTCATTCGTGCAGCATTTAGTTTAGTGTCGTCTTTTGTCTGCTTATACCAAGAATTGCAGATCCGGTGGCGACTGATGAATTGTATATAAAGATATCTTACAAGTATTCAATTCATTCATTGAAAGCTTTAACAAGCTTTGAAGCACTTAGACAAGGCATATAGTTACTTCAAAATATATGTAAGCAATCATTCTCAAGCTCTTACATGTATTTCAAGATATCTAGATCAAGAAAGTGATTGCCTTAGCATATGCATGAATATTTATTTCTTTTAAAATGCTATGTAAATTTTAAAATATATAATTTGAAGCAAGAATATTTGCCTTGAAATATACGCCACATCGTATATTTAAGTTTTTCATATATATATATATTGATGCAACCAGTCGGATATGAACATATCTCGTAATGTATGAAAGTGTCATATCGTTAGATTTAAATGCTTGTACAAGTTTGACATAAGTGAATGAAACTACAAATCACTTTGAAACATGTGCAATCACGTTTCTTTGAAGTTCATTACACGCTTGTTATTGAACTTTCAACTTCAATATCAGATTTCTTTAAACTTCTCTTTTTTTATCTCGATTCAATTTATGCATCATGATGATGAACTCTATTTAAGTTATCTTTAAAGAGTCATGTTTATACATATCAGTGATTCTTGTTCTTAATGAGCTATTGAATTGAACATAATCTCATTTTAAATCTGATATGAATTCCATCATCATTTGGAAGCGACACTCTACGGCTCAATGTATTTTACTTAACTACTTCTATAAACACATGTTATAACAATGTTTAAACATTCATTAGAAAGGTTATGAAACATGCTCATTGATAAGTTGTATGATTGATTTTTTTTAAACAACTATGAGACTCCCATAAGTGTTTGTATTTATTTTATGCATTTGTAACTTCACATTTGTTATACTAAAACTTTGATTTAAGTCTTTCATTTTAATTCCATTTAGACTCTTTGATTATCTATTTTTCATTTTATTTTCTAAGTCTAAAAACAAAATTTACGGCCTCCCTAAGATCATCCCCGTAGAGCTACATCTGAGGAGTTTTGCTTTCTCGACGCTCTCATGAGCGAAAGTGGTCTCTTGACATCGCTTTTTTCATCTCGTCTCATCCTCATGAGCACGACGAGGCCTTCAAACCTGAAAAAAGACATATAATGTAATATATATTCATTCCTTTTTTTTCTAAGTTTAAAAATTAGATAAAATTTTGGTAGCATTTCATCTATGGGGAGCGACATCTAACGGATATTGGCTTATTCTGCGCGTGAGCGAATGGTGTCTTCACACCACAGTCTTCACACCACTCACACTAATGCATTAGTCTTCTTAAAACCTCAAAAGAAATGCAAGCATATATATATTTTACATTCACATTTTCTCACACTCACCCTCATGGGCATTAGGGTCTTGAAATCAGAGAAAGAAATGCAAGCATATATGTATTTTAACATTTGTATTTCTGATCCACTACTCCTCATGGCATTAGCTGGCCTT